>JAUMTR010000017.1:6721411-6742659 GCA_032270685.1 Microctenopoma stevenorrisi
CTCTCCACTGTTGCTCAAGTGGGGCTGTTGGGTTTTCTCTGTATATATTGATATATTGTGTAAGGTCTTAAACCTTACACTGCAAAGTGCATTGAGATAACTTTTGTTGTAAAATGTCGCTATATAAATAAAATTGAATAGAATTGGTCAGTTTAAACTAATACTACTACTATTACTAGTAGCCGCTCCGCTCATGGCTGCTATGCACACATGAGCAAAGCAGTGGCTGCTAACCTGTGCTACTAGCCTGGCAACAAACCTGTGTGGGCAGGAGAGCGTATCTAGTGGGGCCAAAACAGATGGCCGGTTATGGACGTTCATAGCAGGGAACATGGTGGAGCATTCTGAAAAGCTGTGAAAAGTGAATTTCACTAGCAGCCGGCATGCAAACACATGTTCACCTCTACGCTCTGCGCGTGGGATGTTGTAATGTCACAGAACCTAAAGTGCACTAAGACATCTTTAGCTCAGCGCATACACAAAAATATTGATAAGTGCAGCATTAAAATCTGAATGTTCACCACGTGAAACAGTCTGTCACTGGAAAAATGATATGTTTCAGTTTGAGCAGCTGGAGTTTTACTATGTACTGAGAGGTATGAAAACTCTTTACAGCACATTTGTCAGCATGCGTTACTGAGAATGATCAATGAAGTTCTGTCACAGATATGGGTTACTGTCACGGCTAAATACAGAAAATCCTAACGTAGCTCTTCCCTGGGATACAGTGGATTCAGACCCCGGGATGGCAATTTAATTCAATTAAAATAAATCAACAACAAAATAAACTCATAGACTGTGGATATTGTGACATTTTATCGATTATGATTTAACTGGATTTTGACAATGATGGATGAGGCCCCGCGAAGAAGCATATAAATCAGATTAGATTGCGAAAAGGGATATTGACTGTATTAACTGCAGTCTGTTTGATTTTAGCTCTCAAAAGGGAAATCTGTCTACAGAGTCCTCCATTTGTCTGCCATCAATAGGAGCTGAAGGTAAATAACATTAAAACTTAGGTTCAGCATCATCATCATCATTAAAATGAAACAGGACTAACAGAATCTGCTCTTGTTTGCTACTGCATTGAGAAGAAGTCAGTGTAACTATGCAGTCAGCCACTGTTATCAATAGATTTCTACTAAAATCAACCTGCCGAAGACAGAAGTTGCATTTTAGTGCAAGTTTCAGAGGAACAATATTAATAATAAATAATATGCAACACGAAGGTTTCTGTAAAACCACACCTCAGGTGTTGATTCAGTTGCTGTTATACATGCTGTGTATGATTAATTATACTGTTACAATAGGAGACTACAAACTGAAAAAACTCCATTGACCTGAGAAATGTCAGATTCCACATTCATGTAATTGAAAAGAAAAGGCCACGACCTCGTAGACCACACACTCCAACATCATCTAATCACTGCAGTCTGAATTTAGGCTGAGCTCCTTCGCTCCTGCAGCCCTGTTAAGAAAGACATCTTTTAAACACTGGAGCAAACCTCCATCTCTATTCTTGTCCTCGTGTGCACAGAGCTGCATTTGATCAAGATCCCCCAAAACAGATGAACTGATCGGAATGACTTCCACAGCCAAAGATTACCCTGGTTCTGTTCTTCCACTGGATTGACTTCCCTGAAATGTTTCCCTTTGTCTAGGTACACACTGATTGCACATCTGCACAGCATACGCATCAAAGATATGTGGTTTAGTGCAGATTAGAGACATCAGAGTTGTTTGTGTCATGTGTTTTTTTGGATTTACATGTATCCTTAAGACATGTGACTGCTGCCACCTTGAAGTGTGTGTGCTATTCTGAAATCGCTGCTGAATGCAGATGAGACAGAAGACACGGCTGCTTCTCTGCACCTGTCTCACACAATCTGTCACTCTGTCTTTGTCTACTTATTCACTTTATTCAGACTCCCGGCACTTGATGGCTTCCATTTTTCGCTTCCTCTAACCTACAACAGTCCAGGAATAATATTGTACTTCTCTTTGTTACTAAATAGATTTGACAGCCACTTTCAGATTACTATATTATGTAAAAACACATTATAAGCTCATTAATAAATACAAAGCATTATTAAAGATTAAGTCTGTGCCTTCCAACCTTTTTGGACTCACACTGCTAACCTTCCCAGATTTATTGGATAAAGTAATTTATATAACCATTTGTGATTGTTAATGGACATTAGACATTTTATGAGAATTCCACTGACTGGTTGATTTTTATGTCTTGTAGTTTCCAGACACATCTTCTTCAACTTGGCATCCAGATGACGCTGCCAGATTTTGAGCCAGGTCCTTGCTGGACTGCTTCCTGTCTCTCAAAGACAAAACTTTTTAAGAAATTCATAAGAGGCCATAATAGTTCTGTTACCTAGAGCTAGCCAGCCATGTACAGTACCACGTTGAGTGACATTTCTGGATGCATTCTTGAATCTGGCGTTTTAAAACTGAACCATCTGCACAAGATGAGCCCGAATAATCAGACAAATTACAGTCAACGCTGTTTTCGATATGAAACATTAGTTCAGTGAAGGAATAATACTTTGATTCTTTCATTAAAGTCTTTTCTGAATCTCATTTTCATGTTATCACGTGTCGGATGTTCGGAGCTCGGAACAAACATGCTGACCTAGATGGAAAATTAATCTTTTCTGGCAAACTGCATCTGTCAAGCAGATGGGGAGCAATGAACTAATAGTATGTGGTTAAGAAGGAGAACAGCTCATTTCTGCTGCCACCTGCCTCTGAACTTATCGAGGACCTACACAATACGAGAAACTATAATCCTTGCCATATTGCAGGAGAAAATCCATCAATAGTCTATTTCTGAATGTCCTTGCAGGACCCAATTAGACAAGCCTAAAAAAAATGGTTTGCCATAAACTCAATAACGATTTAGTGAATTTACTTTTTGAACCACGTCTCTCTTTACTCACGAAACACTGACCTCCACTTGTGTTATGGATTATGCAGATTTAATACATTCACCATTCAATGCAGATGTAACCGCGCTAATCAATAGCATGTATGAGGGACGAACACATTTTTGGAGATGCATTTTAGGGAAACTTCCCAAAATTCCTTGGGAGTTGAATGAGAAGGTCGACATCAGTCTCATTAGTTACAATAAAGCCCAGAAAAGAGAGAAATGGCTCATCTGGAAACTACACTCAGCACATAATCCAATTTAGCACAATATTTCATGCTCAGATTTACAGTGTAAATTTGTTGTGTGAATCACGTACTAATAAAATATGTATCAAGCAGTTATAGTTAGAGAGGTGGAAGGAAACTAAGACAAAAAAAATACATACATACAAAAGTGCATATACTTTTTTATTTATTTTAAATAAATAAATATATATGTTTTATTGTTTCCTACTTATCCTTACTTCACTTTATATGTTCCCTCCCTTAATTTTAAGAGATGTACTTTTCATAATTTGATTAAAAAAACAAAATATAACAACAAAATAATTAGAAAACATTATTCTAGTTTTAAATGTATTCAAAAAAGTCAGTGATGCTCCAGTGAAGTCAGACTCACAGAACAGAACCAGCAGCAGGGCAGAGATTTTTGCTTTCATTATTTGATAATGACTTCTAGCTGAGGGGCTGTGCAGCGCCCAGCTAAGCGTAGCAGAGCAGAGCAGGAAGAGGTGGAGAAGAGTGGAGCAGAGAGAACTGGTTGGCATCTTACCCAATGATATATTATATATATATATATATATATATATATATATATACGTTCTTTAAGGCAAGTATAAAGTCTTTAAAAGTGACATCCTTCTATATGAGATAACGTACACATTAACATATCAATATTTATAATACAATTATAAAATGACATAGTTTACACTATTCTGAAAATGAGTCACTGTTTGTTTACTTTTTACTTTAAGAAATAATAATAATATAAATAATAAGCTGAATTTATCTATGCTTTGCTCATTGGTACAGTGGATAATGATTAGGGGTTAATATATTTTGTTCAGTATGTAGAGTTATGGTATAGTTACTGACACACAGATTTGTTTAGATTCATTTATCTTTAGACAGAGAAAACCTGGCGCCCCGTGTCTCCTGTTGTTTCGCTAAGATTGCTAAGCTAAGCTAACCATCTGCTGCATCTTTCATAAACAGATATGAGAGCGGCATTAATCGTCTCATCCAGACCTCTGAAGTTACTACACAGATTTCTCCAAAATGTCAGATATAACAGCTGCTGGAGGGGTGAACAGGAGATTTACGGGTGACAGCTGGTGGGTGGATGTCAGCGGATGTAAGTCATCAGCTTGACTCTGTGGCCCACGGAGTAGAGATCATGACAGGTTTTTTTACTGAAAGGGGAAAGAATGTTAGGTCTGAGCTAAAGGTTGTCCTAGTTATGAAGTGAAAGGAGGTGTTTCCAGACTTACCGGCACATCAGATGTTTCTGGAAGAACAAGAGTGCAGCACATACAGCCGCGGGGTCCAGACTGAGACTGGTGGATGCACCTGACACCAGCCTTTCCTTATAAATACCTTTATCTCTATTTTATTCAGATTTTTTCTCAGTGACTTACTTTTACAAATGCAAGTTACTGTTATAATTACATAATTAAAAGACGCTCAAATGAATAAATTAGTAGCAGTAATAACTTAGTAAGTACACTGTTACATATTGCTGTTTCATAGTCAGTAGCCTAGTGTTTTCATTCCTTCACTGAAGTTGCTGATCTCACACAAATCCACCATTGAAATGTGTCTTTGATCTCTCCCTCATCTGCAGAGGATAGTCACAGGCACAAATTGTGTAATTAGCTGCTGCCTTTGTAAAGCAGACAATACACCATCTCAAAAAGCAGACAGATGTAGTTTTTATCTTTCCTGATTACGAAAACGCAGACGCATTTTACATTTGTTTTAGCTCTGGACGTTATTTGAAAGCGTGTTTAAATTCTAATAAAGTAGTTAATTTTGTATTATTTTGGGTTCATAAAGTCACAAACCTCTACCTTTAAAATACATTTTGCCAGGATCAAACGCAAACATAGTCAATATTTAATGATTTGTTTTAGTGAAAATAATGGAAGAAGTATTTGGCCAAAAGAAAATGATATCTCTACCAGTTATTAACAGCTTTGAAATACAGCAGGGATGCAGACTCTAGACATACGCTTGTCTAAATACTTAGTTGAAAAGTTAGAGGACTGTGCACAAATTGATCATTACAGACAGCAAATGTGGACACTTTGAAGGATTGTCTCCCTTGTATAGGCAGGGCCAGAGATTCATGTGGTAGACCTCGAAGCAGCCTGTTAACAATCACTTGTTTAATATGCTTCTCACTCTGCTGTCCTCAGTGAAAACAAATGACCTGAGCAGCATGAGACACAGGGGTGAGCAACTCTGAACTTGTTTTCCTGAGAGAAGAGATGTGACGGATTTTTAGATGCTGAATTAGTTTGAAATGCTAATGAATTGTCAGGAATAAAAACCATGAAGGGAGTACCAACAAGCATCTGAACAGTATCCACACTGTGCTGTGCATGTCACATAGAGCTACAGTAATTGTAATAGGGTGGACGATTACTCCTCTGAGGCTGCAGCGACTACAGGGAGCAGGACTCTGCATCAGCTTCTCCTACACAATAAACACTGCAGATGAGCCCTGTGCTTTGACTTACAGGTAAGGTTGCATTCATTTGGCCGTGTCTGCACAGAGGGGTCACACAAAGTTGTGAACAAGGGCAAAATGTCTGACTGATAGCCAAGGGTGGATGGCAGTTTTGCAGCTCAAGCACCACACACATTCATATCAGACCTTGGCTGTGAACAAAGAGCTAAACCACAAATCAAAGCGCTTGACTTACTCACAGATCCTTATTACGACCATCACCCATAAACACACCTCCAATGAGATGAAAGGGCTGGTCATACTCTGGGTGACAGGATGAGGAATCTGCAATTTCAGGGGACCTTGGCGTCCAGCCAGTGTTTCTCCACACTAAGATAAATCAACTGAAATGGGGTGAGGTCCAAATAAGGACACCCCCTGGTGGAAAGAGGACAACAGGGCAGACTCACCCATGATGGCTGTAGGGACAAAATCTGACAAGTCTCCTCGCTTCACTGTAGCCCTGACCTGGATAAATAGATGTGTAACATCTATTCCGGGCTCAGCTCAACACAATTCAATATCACTGAAACGCCTTGGTGTATTAAATAAACTGATTATTAGGAAGATTATCAGAACATTTTGTTATGAAATACATTTGTGCACATTTTCTGCATTGAAAATGGGTTTGTTCATGTTAAGAACATGTTGATTGTACTTACATAGCACAACTTATACGTCCAATAAAATATTTATTGCAGTTGCAATTGCTTATTTTACTATTTTTAAAAGATTACCACCTCTAATACTGCAGAACACCTTTATTCAAATGTAGTTTCAGTGTTTTCTGTGGTCTTTTTACAGGGAAAAATGTTTTTGAGTGTTCATTTATGACAGTGCTGCTTATTTGAAATCATAAAATTCGTTAAGAATAGCTCAACTGGATATTACGGTGTCCCGTACGGTGTTGTTGAGGAACACAACAACAAAAGAGAAAACACAATGACAAAAGTGAGAAACAAGAGCTGGTCCCTACCTTCTTCACAATGCTCAGATGTCGTGTTTTCCCTTTTGTTGTTGTGTTTTGCACAGTAGATTCATGGAGGTTTAAAATAACATTCGAAGCATGAACAGTGTGGTCAAGTAGCAATCAAACCTAGAGGAATGGCTACAAGTATATGAATTTTTAATAGCTTAAAACATCGACACTTTGACCTGCTTCAATTCCAGCACTGCCTGTGGCATCACTGAGGAAATGAAGTCCTCAGCCATGTATGCATATCATCCATCATCACTGCCTCGCTGCACCGTCTGCTAAGCACAAAAATGTGGCTCTTTCTTCTCTGCAAAAAACTTGTTGCCTCTGTTTAACCTGAGCAGCCTCAGTGTTATAGAGTTATAGGAGATTTCAGCATTCACACTGATAACAAACTCAGAGTCAAACTGTGAAACAGCTGACAGCTGTATTTTATATGTAATCATGCTTCAGGCTCCTTGTTTAGAGACTGTAAGGCCCTTTGTACAAAATGGTCTTATACATTTATCTATTGTTTGCATCCAAACCTCTACACAGGACAGGACATTTTGTGTGTATAAATATGGGTCTGTTGGATGGTTTGTTTCACTCCTTCTGCAAATCTTTTGGGTAAAATAAAGTGAATTAAAACCCATGTGAAAAAAGGCTGCTAACTTAGTAACATGCTTATTGTACTCTTATTGTAAACTGTGTTTTTAAATAGATCATTTTATCAAGTATGACGTATGAATGAACACATTTTCAATTAAATTTTTAGGCTTAGACAAATTTTAAATGTTTTTTTTACTGCGGCTGACACCTGTTAAACAGTGTCGGGTATAATAACATGATGCAGTTTATGTAATCTACAGAATGCAAACTGTTGTATCATGGCGTCATGATTGGGCTGATTGGAAATTGTCTCCACTGAGACGGCAGCATCTGTAGTCACTTAGTGTCAAGCTAGACTGAAAGTGAGATGAATGAAGCCTTTTTCCTGAATAATTAATGTAAAACCTTCACAACTTACAGGACGATACACCTTGTTCTTCTTGTTTAGCACTTTGCTAATCCTGTTCAATCAAGCACCAAGATACCACATGTTACACCGTGAAGAAAAACATCCATAACTGTCAGCGGTGAAAGAAATAATCAACCATTTTGCTCAGGTTTGTAAAAATACGGGGATGTGAGATTATAAAATAAAAGAAAGTTTGGGAAAAACAGATTTGTATTCATATTGTAGACTGTAGGACAATCTATTTTCTGAAATATTGTGTAATTTTATCTCTTTGGACCCCAAACATTTTAATGAAACCCAAAGTAGGGAAACGCTTCTTAGGAACTGTTAACGCGTCATGTCAAAAGGCAAAGCCACGGTGTGATTAAGAGCTGGAAAGTTATCTCTAAGTGATCATTAAGATGTACTTATTTATTTTTACCTTAAATATGCATATTTCTGTGTAAAACAAGCAGAACAGATTTCAATTACAATTAAACCCATTGTCTTTCACATAATGTGTGTTAATGACACATTAGAGAGAAAAGCACCTTACTAATCCCAGATACTGACTGAATGGAGGCCTACAAAGGGGGGTGGCCAAGTCACCCACTGGTCACCCACTGGTTTCCACCCACTGGTCACTTTATTAGGTACCCCTGCACAATTTAAATCAATCAGCACCTTTACTTTACTTTACTTTACTTGCTTGGCAGACGCTTTTATCCATCCCCTACCACCTGGTAGAGGATGGACGTCCTTAGGAGTCAGGAGTCAGACGGGATTCGAACGCACAACCTTCTGCATCCCAGTCTGACGCCTACCCATTGAGCTACCAGGCCACACCTGCCATGAATTCCACTTTTAGGTGGTGATAGTTAGGTGATAATTATACCATATGTTTATTAATGTTTTTGCGGTGGGTGGTGGAGTCTGGAGTGCGTTTTAATGTGATCTAATGTTTTTGCGATTTTCTGTAGGAAAGTAGGCTGACCTAAAAATTGAAACACTATGTTTACTGCACAACATAGTGCAGTAAAACATGCAACTTACCTCAGAAATGCAGTACAGAATATGTATAAAGTGAAGTATTTGAGTAATTGTACTGTATTGTAGTTACTTTCTACAACTGATTAATGTCATGGTGAAGTGCTGATTCTGGGTAAAATAAAACAGGGAAACAATTTTAGGAATAAATAATAAGAATATTAAGTATAACTCATTTTCCTTAGACCATCTCTTTTGACAGTTTTGATTAGAAATGATCTGCTAATTTTCCCACTCTCTTAATGCAGAATCATGCAGATGAACATCTGTTTTTGACAGTTGTATTGACATCTTCATTCAAACTGGGGAGGATCATTAAAGATTTAATGGAGCATAACAAACTCTGGGAGACTTGTATGCTCCTAATCGAAGACGAGTGATTGAAACACAACAGCAAAATGAGTGGGAGGTGCTGAACCAGTTTGGGATTAGGTCACAGCTTTTGGCATAACAACATACAAGTAGAAGTAGAAACCTTGTTTAATATAAAGACATCATAAAGATGTGAAAGGGACAATAAGGTTCTTAACTGTCCCAAGGTTGCAAACTTCTCAGCGTTGGTCTGTTAGTCATGTTGGAAGACTAATTCTCTACCACTGAGGCCAAAAGCCTTGAGCTCACTTTAAGTGTTACTAACTGTAGAAGAAATGTAGTATGTCGATTTACAATTGTGCTTTGTTAAAGTGTTTTTTTCTTCTGAGCATCTTCATTTCACTGAATATTCATAAGTAAACTGAGCGGGTAATTAGGATTTCTTTTGAGACACAATGGAGTAAACATGGAGTTCTACTAAAAGGTTACAGGGAGGTGAGCAATTAGCACCAGTTTAATTACTCCTGTGACACTGCATTCATTCAATAAAATTATGTAAATGTGAAAGAAACTTTAGTTTTTGAGGAATTCCCATAACTGCACTTCATACATTTGGTAAAAAATGTCTCCAAGACGCTAATTTGCACACATATCAAATTAATTTTGTAACATTGATATTATTGTGTCCCCATGAATTAAGAAACGGCATGAAAGCAAAGGATGAAAGGTGTCAAATTTCAAGATGACAGTAACAGTAAATCTATAAATATATAAACACACGCAGATACAGCAAATATCACTCAATCATCTATTTGTCAGATATATTGTATAAACTGTCATCCCACAATGTTCAACGCTGCTGCTTTCGCTGCTGGTGTTTAAATAACCTAAGAGATGAAGAAAAGAAAGCAAAATCACAGAGCGAGCGTTGGGGAAAAATAATATCGACAGGAGCCAGCATCAAGCCTTAAAGTTCTGTTTAGTGAAACAATGGAAGAAAATGAGAAAGAACAAAGAAAACATTCATCCACACAACGCTTCACCAAGACAAGTGGGTGTAGAGTCCAGATCTGACGCTCTTTTCACACTCAACTGTGTGTGTGAACCAACTAAAAATGTTTTGATTATCCATGAGCTCAAATGTCCCAGTAGATTTACCACCACCATTCCACCACCCCCCGAGAAAAACACAGTTCCCTGTTATATGAGTTTATTTCTGATATTACCAAGAAGATTATTTTCCCAGTCTCACTGCAACATTCTGAAAGCTCACCTACATGCCAGCAATTCGCTTATTTAGCTGTTAACTGTAAAAACAAAACATTCTAGGTAAATATGAACAATGAAGCTACTGAGATTCGCAATTTACAACATAACCCACGTCACCACCGTGACGGCACCTATGTGACATGTTAGTAAAATTTTCTAAACAGTCAAAAACTACAGAAAATAATAAAACCAGCTGACAAAATCTTAAAATATACCACAATTACAGTTTTCAGTTGGATTTAAATGAAGCTAAAATCTTTCCAAAACAGATGAGAGCAGCAGTTCTTAATGAACAATATTCAAACTGGGCTAAAAGTGTATTTGATTTCTGCCACTTGTATTATGTGTATGTGAGTAGACTCAAAATAAACCGCGTTCATGGTAATGAAGGAAGATGTGGACCAGTTTAATGGTGTGTTTTATTAGACTCTTATGGAACAATGTGAATATTAGATGTGAGAAATAACCACCTTTGGTTGGGAGAGAACAATGTCTGATAATAAGGAGATTACCATCTTATGAGGTGAATGGTGAGTGCTTCACAGTAAGGGTACATTAATTAACATTACTTAATGCATTAATACCCTAACTATTACCCAACTATTAGTCTATAGTTGTTACCACATTTAGGGTAATAAAAATAGGGATTGTTTAATGTATATTAAGCATTATTTCATGTATAAATTAAGGCTTTAGTTACCATAAATACCATTAGTTAACCTTACTTACATTAAGTGGTGGTATTTAATGTACCCTTATTGTAAAGTGTTACTAGTGCTGCTGTAAGGTGAGCTGCAAGGTCGGAAGCGCAAGGAGACACAAAACATCCCTTCCTGGCCCTTCCTTTTTTCACTCAATAAGCGTTTAGCGGTTCAGTGCAGGCGCCGTTTTGAAAAGTAGTCAATATTTTCCGTCTCCCTTCCTTAAACTCGCATACAAACAGGTGACAAGTTAAAGGGAAAAAGCTGCAGGGTCAAGGTGAAGAGACGACTCCCATAAGGAAGTGTTTCATCAGAGGATAAACGTCATCACTCATAGCGTTGTATTGATTTGAAGTGACTCATTACTCTAAGACAACAGTGGTCAAGCATTTAGGCCCAGACTTCTCTCTTTAGGTACATCACAGATGCACTTGCCGGCTTGTCAAGAATATGGTGAGTCATCATGACTTATCATCTCCATCTTTTCCACATCTGTATAGACCACTTTCTTGGTTTTTGCTCCACTGAACCCTGTGCATTCATCTGTGTAAATATCGCTCACTCTGTAACTGTCGACTGTTCTTGTTGAAACAGTCTGATCACGGATCAAAGGATTTGCATTTATTCAGGTTTTTCCTTTAATTTGCCCCCCCACCCTCTGTTAGTTAAATAAATAAAACAAACAAATGATGTGTAAGAGACTGTCCACCGTTTCAAATGTTTGTAGATACAAACGCACTGTGCATAAATAAAAATAGAAGGATGAGAAGTGAATCTAATTTCTCCAACTTAATGATTTATTTTAGAAATTAAAACCAATCAGAATATGAATATGCAGACAACTTTCAACCTTCCAGTGGTTTTTGTTTGAACACCAAACTAAATCCAAGTTGAAAGTTCAAATAAAGTTAAAGCACATTTTGCCTCAATAAGCTGTTTAGTCTTCTGTCTAAACAGCAGCATGCTCGTCTATTAGGCCCTAATGGACGAGCATGCTGCAGTTCGGGTTTTATATAAATACTTGGGGTATGTATTGAGTGTTGCCGGCGGCGATCTGTGCTGATTATGCAACATTTGTATAGTTGCTCCTTTTTAGAATCATGTGAAAATCTCCCTCTTCCACTTCCTGTGTCTTCCCACTTTTCACAAGTGTTTGTTGAAAGATAACAATGCAGAAAGCAATCCTTCTTTTGCTTCATGCTACAATGCGCGGATGTCTGCAGGGTGTCCAACGTCCACAAAATCAGACGAGAAGTGGTCTGACAAGTCAGTGCCACACCACGCCAACAGTATAACACATCGGAACAACTTTGCATCCTGTCATGCCATGCCTGTGCTGCTAACGTAACTCAAAAGGATGAGTAAGACAGAGTCTGCAGCGTTCACTTGATCCACATCCAAAGTGACACAAATCGTGCCTCCACAATGGAGTCATTGTGAAGCCAACACACAATAACAGTCAAAGCCCTGATCCACGCCACTGCGGCTTCCCTCCTTCATGTGTTCATTTGTTACTGCACATAATATGTTTGTCACTCGTTCTAACTGCAGGGATTAGCAGCTCATAGTTTGCATCCCACGAAGGAAGATGTCCTCACTCCAACTGCTGCAGTTAGCATTAAATGGCACCAACTTGTCAGATTTAGCCAATAAATTTAACATTTTGTCTGAAGCAAATGTTTAATTTTTTGGCTTAATAGTTTTTTTTAATATTTTTGTGCAGGTTTTCAAATATTTTCAAATGTATAGTTGTAGCAGTTACAGTAGATGATAAATGCTATTCGTTTGAGAATAACAATAGTCTATATAGAAATTAATAAATAAGAAATGTCTAGTTGTCCTTGAAAAGTCTTCATGACTTGAAAGTAAACTGTATTTGATTCTGACTCATGTTGACATTTCATTTTGCAGGGAAATAATTAAGTTTTACCCTCTTCCCATGACATTGAATGAGAGTGAGGATACTAATGGGTCCTCCGATCTTCTGAGCCTGAAGATGTGGAATTGATCGCCAGGGTCTCCTTGAATCTTTGTTATTGATTGTGTGCACCAAACTGACAAGCCTGGTCTCGACGGCACATTTAGTGATGACAGAAAATCACACCACGTGCAGCTGGAAGGTGGCTTTCTGAATGTACACATTACGTGTGGAGGCAGATTTTGAAACTTTCTCTCGTGGTTTCCGTACTAGAAGGATTTCACCACTGGGTACATGTCTGGGGAAGTGTGGAAAGCTAAAATCATTAACTATCCACAAATTATGTCAAGTAAGTTTTTTTACAACCTGTAGACTTGAGTCTTTTGTAACATTTAACACATGTCACAATTCAGTATGAAAACTAGGTAACAAACAAGTTAGCCACGGTAATATATAGTGGCTGAAATAGCTAAAAGTACAACGACGACAACACAACTGATACAATTCATGGATGAAATAGTGGAGACTCAGCACTGATCTGTGCTGAGTGACAGAGAGACTGAAAGACATCAGCGCGTCCCACAACAGACTTGAGTACCAGGACACAGACAGAGAGAGATAGGCGGACCGGAGCCTGCAGCTCTCCCTGTGCGGAGGTCTCCGGCCTGGACAGAGTTTGTCACCCTGTCATTCTACTCTACGGGGATCTATCCCCGTCTTGCTCTATGCTGGGAGACATCTGTCAACACGTGTAACGCACTCCAGGAACAAAACTAAAGCTTGTGCCATGTGGGAGTTGGCTATCAGTGCCAATACATCTCAACCTGCACAGAGAAACAAGGTGGGTAATGGGAAGAAAGGGAGGCATTAAGAACAGGGAATTCTTTAGATAATCTAGTCATTTCTTATCACTATTTCAAATCCCATAAACTACAAAATATCCCATAATCCTGATCACATACATTATATATGGTTATAGATGTTTAAGGGTCTTAGAGGATAAACATAATTTCTATAATTTGATGCAGATTAACACAAATGCATTCTGACACAATCTACAATAAGACGTGTATTATGAAGAAAAACAGACATTTTATATGTTAATTGTTTTAAACCAGTGCCATCAGTATTGATGTGCACCGTAAGGATTATGAAATTGGTTTAAAGAGAGTGGGGGTGGAGTCAGGACACAAATGCACACCAATTTAGGGACCTTAGAAAATAAGGAATTTAATGAATGAGAAAACATACGAGACTACAAACAGAATGTGACTCCTATGTATTCCATATAACTGTTACAAACAAACAAACTAAACCCACGGGGAACCAGAAACAGGGAAATAACCGAACTAGCTGCATATATAAGCCTACAACACAAATCATGAATAAGAAACTCAATCCAAACTAAAACCTACTGTGCCAAACAAAGTCCAAGGGAACACAGATAACCAGACCGAAAAATAACAGGAGACCACAGTAGCAGGTGCAAAAACAGGAACACAAAACTAAGCTGCACAGGCATTGGATGGCAGAGAACAGAAGTACACACGGAGAACGCAGGGTGAGGATCTGACAAAGGATTACTGAAGGAGCAGGGTTAATATGATGTGGACCAGGAGACAGCATGGGCCAGAGGTAACCAGAGTGCTGGGAGTCGTAGTCCAGAAAATCAGGAAGTCCAGAGGGTGACAAGGGGATGATGGGTAATGTAGTCCAAATTAACCATAAAACAGAATCATTAGGACACAGAAGAAAACATAAAACTGAACCAACTATACAGAAACCAAGCAAACAGAATCAACAATACACACATCCTAAACTTAAACTAGACCAACTGTGACAAAGTGATGGTCTTGACCCTTTTAATAACCTGAAATCTCTGCACTTTTCCAAAAACATCTGCCTGGTTGACTTGCTCAGTGTGTCCTGTCCCAGCAAGACACAACAAAAGCTAATGCATGTAATGAATGTCTTCATGACTGGAGGAGTTAGTGTCCAGCCCTCACCTTTTGTCCATTGCCCTTCACAGCACAGTACCTGAACAGTTTCTGCACCTGTTCGGTATTTAGTTGCTTGCTTTCAACAGAAAGAAATATGAATGTGAAAGCACAGAGATGTGTGAGACTCCATGACTGATGACTCGCCGTAGGGGACATTGTGTGTCTAAATTAAACCTTCACAGTTTGTTTTTTTTATTTGTGTGTTTATTTAATGAGTACAGAGAAAGTTGCACTGCTCAGAGCTTTTGTCTTTGTATCATTAAGACATAGTGGATTTCCTTATCAGGAGATGTGTGACCTTTGCTTCATGACAGTTCCTGACTGGAGAAAATAATTTAGTCTTGTTGCTTTTTCATAGCCTGAATATTTGACATATTACATCATATCTGTATTATCAAACTGTCATTAGCTACATATGGAAAAATAACTGTTCAGGATGAGTATGAATATTTTGATATATATTTAATATATTTATATTACTATTGTAACTATTGTTACATGTTACAATAAGTTTGTACTTTAGCTCTGACTGGCTTCAATCACATTTGTATTTAATTTTAATTTATTTAATTTTGTTTCTGACCAAAACAGCTCTAGTAATGAGTAATGACATGGGAACATACTCTATTTGTTAAGACTCTTATTTTGTTGAACCCTCGTGTAAAATCAGCAGTAAACTCTCACTACGAAGCTAATAAGCCTGTGTTTGGACTATAGCATTGATCTTCGCTGCTGCTGCCACAGAGTGATTTTGATGAATGAGTTTATTACTTGTTTGGATGTTGAGGGAAGATACTTTTCTGCTGCCCAGTACATTAGTTCTTTGTCTTTACAGATTGATGTCAGCAGACTTCACCCAGGGCAAACACAGAATTACACTCACTGGAGTCATACAAGATAAGGAACACCTTCTCTATTTTTCTACACCCAGGGAAATTGGAAAAACCATCTCACAATGGTTCCTCTGGGCTCCATACACTGAATTGTCACCTGGATTAGTGGCTAGGCAATTGTCGACTTTCTGGCTGCAGGAGGTTGTCCCAACATCACACATGTCTCTCCTCCTCAAAATGTCCCGGACACTGAAACCAAAACTTGTGTTTTGTCACAATATACTGTAAATAAAGTTGAATTGAAGTCAAATCGACTTGTTGTCAAATCGAAATGAATTGAATCTGTACTCTCTAGAGTGACACATGGAGTATTTTCTTAACTGTACAGTACAAACCTAGATCTGGGTCACTGATAAATATTTTTTCATGATACAAAACTGCCATTGTGACTCACAAGATTAGATGTTTAGTAGGTGGTCTCCACTTTTGGCTTATAACGGGCTAAATACTTTAACTTCTCCCCAGGGAGCACTCTCGTCTCCAACAAATCTCATGCTAATACCATCAGGCCCCCAGGTAGAGCGCAGCCAGAAGCTGGAATCAGACACAGGGTTTGTCATTGATGACTCAGACAGTCCCTCAAGCCCAACACAATTTGGCGCACAGGACAGCTACCATTGCTCTACCTCAGCATATTCATGCAGTGTGTGCTCAGAATATTAAACACACAGTCAGCACGAACGAGTCTGGGAGTCCTGTATGTTAATTTGCAATGATTTCTGAGGCCACACAGCCTTTCTGCCATGTAGGAACCTCTCCATCAGGAATAAAGAAGGGTCTATTAGGCAAGCAAGGAAACCCTCATGTAATAAATGAGAGGCTTGTCATGCATAAATCTCTCTGAACAGCTACAGCAGGAGCGAGTCAAGGAAACGCTATAAGTTTCTTACACAACCTATACTGTGCAGTAGGACGGAGGAGTCAAAGGGAGGGGACTCAACAGGCCAGTATGTATGAATAATTCAGCCAAGCCGTGGTTGTTCTTAATGTGATTCTTGGTCTGTATGCCGAGAGTTCAGTCAATTAAATTTGCATTCCAAAGAGGACGTTTCCTGCTGTCCAGATTCCTTAATGGATGATTTCAAAACTTGTTGAATCATTCACCACCCTATGTATGGAGCTGTGTTAATCCTCTTGCGTTTGTGTGCCTCTAACAATAAAAGGGAAAACATTAAACACAAGAAGCAAAGACGTCTAAATCTGCAGCTAAAAGCAGCTGGACACTTTTTCCTTTCATCGTGAATGTCAAATGCATTTTTCAGTCTTGGAGTTGACATGTCTTTTTGCATATGTGTGCACATTTTTGTGTCTCTCTCAATCAATTTCACAGCATTAAAGACCCAGAAGCAATTAAACAAAACTAAGCTGGGCCAGAAAAAAAGATATCCATTATTATGGCTGACCTGAATTACAGTTGGCAATACCATTTCTAATGCAATATTATAATTGTCACATTTATCTTTTAATGAATATTTAATGTGCAGTACATATGGAGATATGTTAAATCCTGCAATATCAGTCGTGATTTATATATTATTTGAATTTTATTGTTTGCATAAGTTAAGAAAGTATAGAGGCGACACTGCAGTGACAGTGTAGCAAGGTTTTTTATAATGATCAAGATTTAGAATGTGACACATTCTGTTCTGGTACATTACTCACTGTGAGCGCAGCAGAGCTATCCTTAATGCCATTAGTACAAACCAAATATTCATGAACAATATAACAACCTAATTACCTTAAACTAATTATCTGCTGTTTGTTTACATTGATTAAACATAAATAATAGGTTTGTTAACACAATTTTTAATGTTGTTACAAAAAAACATTCTTTTTATAGGCCTCATAGACTTATTTCATACCATAGCAGAGAAGATTATCGAGTGTTTTTATTTTTAAATAACTTTTATGATTGGTGCAATGAATGATGCATTTATTTTGAAAAAATCCCAGAAAGCACTGGAGCACCATCTACTGGTTTTATCAAGCATAAATTAACAACCCCAGATGAGTTTTAGGTTTTTTATGACTAATTTCTTTCATTGCTTTAAAAAATAGAAGTTCGTCATTAGGCTTGAAAAGTTGAAAGATTCTGTCATGAAATTTTTTTTCTGGAGACAGCTTTAATTAACTTTAATGAGTTTCTCACAATGCTTTCTATTCTGATGGCTAAAATTAAACCCCCAATTTACTGATATTGTTTGAGGTATCAATAATAAATTGTCTCATATAAATGATATATTCGGTTGAATATCGGGTAATGTTTCAGCTTTCACAAACTCTGGGAAAACATAAAGATATACTATTAGTTTCAAAGTATAAAACTCGACCGAGTGACCAGAAGCCTTTCTGTGGACTGTGTCGTTGTGCGTCTACCGTTAAGTCAGGCCCCAACCTTTCCCACTATGTTGTTGCTCACATTTAACAGCGCACTTTGTCCTGCAACTGTTCTTTTCATTCTTATCTCATTAAAGTATTTTAGAAACTGCTGGCTTTTCCTCACACTTCTTCTCAGTCATCGTCATTTACATCACAAGGCCACAGTTTTATCACTTAGCAAACTTATTGTTCTTCTTCTTCTAGTATGCAGTCTTTTTGTATTTATTTAGTGTCTGTTACTCAAGGGGCTTTGAGGATTCACTGCAGATTGTTCATTAATTTAAATATGATTAGCTTTCTGTTTTTCATGTGGTTCTAAAAGCTGTGTTTTGGGAGATCAATCTTGACTTTGAGGCCTCCTTCTCCAAATTAGCTTAAAAGCTGAGACTGCCTGCTGCTGTTTTCAAGGTCAGGGTTTCACAGAACAAACTGGCAAACTCTGAAATCTCAACTTTTTTTAAGTTGATTAACACAGTTGTTGGCACAGTACTCATATCCAGACTGCTGGAGCCCTGGGTCTTGCAGCATGTAGTCTCCTTGCATGTTTTTTTTTCCAAGTCTGTGTGGGTTTCTTCACATCCTGATTTTGTGTTAGCTCATGAAGTGTCCTTGAAGTTAAAAACATATAGTTTCAAGAATACTGCATAATGTTTGCATTCAGCATCTTTCTACTTGATACGAAAGTTCCAAATGAGTTTCAAACAACATTCGATGGTGAGTAAGTCCACATCAAAGAGAAAGAAAGTAAAACGCTGCACCAGTAACCAACTTCATGCCAGCTCTGACTGAATCTATACTGTTTTTCCTCGAGTACAAAGCCAGCCTTTGACTTTATTGGCACTGGGCTTAATTAACTTAAAGTAGAGTGGAGTGTTCACTCACAGACAACTAGCTTTATTTTGCTTTTGATGAATGATTGATGTCCCGCAAATGAGGGAAGGCAAAAGGTCTAATACTCCCTTGACTAACAGGGAAAAGATAAAATAAACATGATGACACACACATCCTTCAGAGTGATGGGGTTAGGTGTGTGTGTGTCATTAATAAAGTATGCACGCAGTTAGCTTTAAATCTTTATCTAGCTTTCTCAAACTGCTCGTGTCCCTGTGTTTTTCTGACACATTCATCGGATCAAGAAGCGTCTATACCCAGAGTTTAAAGAAACAGAAGCTAAAAAAAAAATTCCTAACAGCTGTGATGACCTGAATGTCAAGAGTTGTGAGATGATTAGAAAGCAAAGACAGATTCTTGTCCATGTGTGAGACACAGAGACAGTCAGTCGTTCAACTCAAGGATCTACGTCCGTGTTTAGTTGAACTGCCCAACCTCGCAAACATATTCAGCCTGTTTGACTGTTTGGGTCATGAGTGTTTGGTGTTTTGTTTTAAAGGGACAAGTTGAAGTGGCAGGAGTATGCAACTCCAAGCACTCAAATACTACATAAAGGGTCTGAAAATACTCATTTTTTACTTCATAACAATAGAATAACTTGAATTAATTTCATCTTTGCCTGCAAAGCAACTAATGTAGCAGAGTACAACAAAACTGCAAATAAAAGAAACACTAAAATAAAATATCTCTGATTTGTAAATAAGTTGAAGAAATTGTTATTTAATTACTTTCCACCCACTGAGAACAAGCCCCAAATGTGTCAACCACTTATGAGAGCAATTGTCCTGTTGACCATTTTATTTCATACCAGGGTTCAGTCGGTCCAGAACACAGATATTTTACCACAAAACACAATGTCAGTACAAAGTGTCCCAGGCAATCTTGATATGCAGCTCTAATCATGTCACAACAAGTCAGAGGAAATGCGGCAACTTCCAGTTTCAGCATTTTATGATGAACTACTACACACTGCACTGTGTAGTACTACTATAAAGAATTTGTGTTTTATCTGAAGTATGTTTGGTATCATGACAGCAAGAGTTACAACAACCTTATCTTGCAAAGTGGGCAGAACAGTGCAACACGAGCCACAAAGAGGCGTTACCATGTCGGGTCTTAGTCATTTACTGGCAGATGGAGGGGAGGAAATGACTCATTTTGCCAAGTCAGTGTGAACAATAACACAGTGTTGCATTATTAACCATCCACAGTACTCATCATGGCTAATATTTGTTTTTTGTCTCTCTCTCTCTTAGACTGATGGACAAAAACAAGATGAAAGAATAGGAAACCATTGAGTTAAACATGTTTACGTGTTAGAACAGAATAGAATTTGCTGTATCAAGTTGTCTCTTCACTGGATAATTTTAAAGTAGAAGGCAGAGTAAAATAGTAGTCTGGATTTTCACGTTTAGCATTTACTGACCTTGTTGACATAGACATAGAAAATGACATCACACGGCAATACCTTCATGTTCAGGAGAACCTGATCTGGTTTCTGTGAACCCTTTAAACCCTCCCTGGAGGCCAACAAAACAAAAGATGTCAAAGTGCTGCTGTGAACAAGAGCTGATCAATTGTTAGAAAACTCCTGTCCCAAAAAGAAAGGTTTTGGATACACAAACTAAACAGCCACACTTGGTGTGAATGACTTATTTTAATGACTTATATTCTGAAATGCTTTGCATATGTGTTTCATGTTTGATGAATTGTCCCAATATTACACAAAGATACCTCGACCTGGATAAATACAAATGCAGTTTTAAATTGTGATTTTTAGGGTTAGGGAAAATAATTTGTTCAAACGTGCCCAGTTATTTTGCACTCTACCAGTAAATCGTGTCGGGCGATCAGTTTGTGACCTAAAGCTCATGCACTTGTTCTGCGGCAGGACCGTGATCTGAAGCACACCAGCTAGTCAACATTGAATGACTTAGAAAACAATAAATTAAGTTTTGTATGTGCATAATTTTTTCCCATGATGAAAAAAAATTCTATCAATTATCCATTGATAAATACTTTTTTTGTAGAGATGCTGGAGCTAGTGGCATCTCAAATTAACAGTGGGGAACACCCCATGGCAGATCAAAGTTCAGAGAGTAACTTTGGTATAATATAAAATATGAAACTGGTGGTCTGGTAGCTCAATGGGTTAGGCGTCAGACTGGGATGCAGAAGGTTGTGGGTTCAAACCCCGTCTGACTCC
>JAUMTR010000017.1:6743034-6778374 GCA_032270685.1 Microctenopoma stevenorrisi
GAGCCAGACACCCAGCGCTAGCTCCTTGTAAGTCGCTTTGGATAAAAGCGTCTGCCAAGCAAAGTAAAGTAAAGAAACTGGTCTAAGACTACACGTGTTTCAGATCATCTCTCCAGTTTTAAGTTAAAGCATAAAAATTCTACTAAAGAAAACACAGAAGATAATGTCATTAGGCTCCCAAACTGGATAAGGACAAACCTCCCAACATAACCTTTTGAACAGGTAAAAATGAAAGAGAAAAAAGGTTAATCCCGTAAAAACTCATTCACAGATTCCAGTTACGATGCGAGCTGTTGTTCCAGCAGATCTCCAAGTAACAGGAGGAAACCCCACACAGGCATTTTCTATCTGATGCTCCCGTGTGTTGCGAAATGTTCGCCGTTTTTCAGCCAATGACGTCGGCAGGGAGGGATGATGACGTCTGAGACAGCCGTCATATAAAAGGCGGGCTCCACATGACGTAGACGAGTAGTCAGCATTCTTTCTTTAGCGTAGCCGCTTCAGCTGGAGTCGTCGTTTTGGGCTTTTCCAAAGCAACCTTTTTGGTTTTCACACGACTTCTTCGGCTTTTTCTTCTGTTCTTTCTTTATTTTTCCATCTCCTCGAGTGCAACACAATAATTACGCTGACGTTCCCCTTGTAAAGGTAAGGTATGTCGGTGGTGTCTGTGCCTAGCTAACGTTATGTAGGAAGTGGGTTTTTTGCTTGATTGTCACAGCGTAGGAAACGGTAAAACATTATTCTTGGTTTTCAGGTTTAGCCGTGGTTGACCTAGTTTTCCCTGAAAAGCTCTGCCGCAATGGTTTGATGTGAGGGGAAATCTGATCTGGTTCGTTTCGAGGGTTGTTTACAGCCTGTTAGCTGTTAGCATACCGGCGGCCTACAGAACAAAAGCCTCAAGATGTCGCTGTGTGGACTTCCGGTGGTCGAACAAAGACCTCATAAAACCTGCTTATTTTTTCTTCTTGGTGCCAACAACTCCCGTCTACGTCTGATTTTCGACCCATTTCGTTGTGTCCTATAACGTGAGCACGTATAGCGACGGTCTATTTACTCTTAAATAAATCATAGTGTTATACATATATGTTCCCATAACGTTATCATCAGTGAATGTTTGAGTAAATTAAAGAGTGACGTTAGGTTTATTTCGCTGTTTGGGATGTTATATATATGTTGGACCTGGATATTTCCAATAAAGCTGTAGGTCGGAGCCTGTTTTCCTCGGTAAGCGTTTCCTGTGTCGACTGCGTAACGCTGCCCTCCATGACCGGGGTTAACGTGGCTTTAGGTGAGGCCAGGTTTAACAGCCAGCACCATTAACCCTGAACTGTAGTTGGGCTTCTCAGCCCATCGTTGATTGCGGTTGAATTGTGTGAAGAAAGCGACTGACATTCGTCGGTGTGTCGCCGTGTGCTAGCCTAGCATTGTCCCAGCTTAACAGCAGCTTGTTCGGACACGTGTTGGGAGCTCATGTGCCTGAAAATGGGCGAACAGATAATTGCCGTGCTGGAAGTTGTTAACTATAGACGAAGGGGTATCTGTATTTGGCAGATCACCCATGTCATGTTTTTAATAGACGGCCCTGGATTTATCCTTGAACTATTACTTGGGTTTAGAAAAGTAATGATACTCTTATTCCAGCGCCTTTGTGTTTTATATAGGTCAGTGTTTTTGTTAGATCTATTGTCTTCTACCTTTCTCGGTTGTTCAACGGTTACCATAAACTATTGCTGTTTATGAACCTAAAATGTCTGTATGACCGTCATTCAGGTTAGCAATGTGGTAAACCACACTGTTATGCACACCACCTATGATCTAATGTCTTGCTGTACTCCTTTTCCAGGTCGCACTTTTCCTGCCCTTCTACCAGAACTTCATTCTTTTCAGATCTTTCTTGTCAAGCCGCCAAAGTGGAGAGTGTCGTTGCACCAGGGGGTCCTTCTCGTTTCAGGTATTAAGCATTACACTGCAGTACTTGACCTATTTATGCCGAAAACCTTTTTTACACAATCTATAAAGGCTAGGCTCACACTTATAGTTAAACCCTTCTCCCTTCTTGTATCACAGCGTAGGGGGAGGAGGTGGGGGTGCACCTCAGCACTATCCCAAGACTGTTGGCAGCAGGTGATTTTTTTTTTTTTTTTTTTTTTTTCTATCCAGGTTTTTCTTCAACATTAGTCACTAATGTTTATTACATTTTAATCTGTGCGCCTTACAGTGCATTCCCCCACACACACTTTATTCTTTAGTGTACAATTTTGTTCTCATGCATCACTCCACAACTGAATGGATGGTTACTCTTTTCTAGTTTTATTTTTTTTTTTTGTCAGCCATATTTCATAGTAAATAGTATTCTAAAGCATTTCCTTCGAACCACTTTGTTTTAGGCTCAATTTAAAGTTGAAATGATAAATCAACCAACAACACATGTATAGCTATTTAGATCTAATTCAATTAATCTGTATTTGTATAGCGCCAAGTCATTTCAGGGTACTATAGCATAGCAAGATCTGGTAACTGTTTTTATATAAGGGCCGGGCCCCCATATGTAAACATGTTCTTTTACCAAAGACAAGTGATTACTACAAATTCAGATGGTTCAATTCGAGATATCTGGACATTTGTGCAAAAATCTAAATTTTGTCAAATGACTAGCGTCACTTGCTATTGCTGCGAGTACAGTGTCAAGACATTATCCCTGTATCGCTTCTGTTTGATAACTGATGTTACTCGAATTATAACCGTATATTTGTAACTCACCCAATATGGGCTAGGGCCAGATGCCTGCAATATAAAGTTGGGTTGACCTTAATATTTCTCTATTGTAACATCAGCCATGTTCTGTGTCCATTACAGCGAGTCCCTGGGGAAAACCCCAGGTTCTAGCGCTCAGAGATGGGTACCTTCTCGGAGCACTAGACAAGATGCCAACTCCTCCAACGAGAAAGGGCAAAATGACACAATCTTTAGAAAAGTGAGAGGGTAAGTTTAACCTTTAACTTATAAATAGTACATTCTGACCTGAATAGTGTCTTTGGAGGTTAATGATATGTTGCTGGAATTTCTTTTTAAGTGTGAGCTTTTTATTCTCGTCATTAGCATACTCAATAAGCTGACTCCTGAGAAGTTTGACAAACTATGCCTGGAGCTCCTCAATGTGGGTGTAGATTCAAAACATGTCTTAAAAGGAATCATCTTGTTGGTGAGTGTTTTATTAACCAGTGTATTTCCACAGCCTGTTTTAAGAGGGCACTGGATTTACCGTGTCTTTCTTTTTAGATTGTTGACAAAGCCCTTGAAGAGCCCAAGTATAGCCAGTTATACGCTCAACTATGTCTTCGCCTGGCAGAAGATGCACCAAACTTTGAAACATTAACAACAGAAAGTCAAGCATCACAAAAACAGAATACTGTAAGATTCTTTTTTGCATTATACACATTACATTGTGTTACACCTTTTGTCTGGATTTTAAAAACCATGATGTTTTACAGACCTTCAGAAGGCTTCTGATTTCTAAGCTTCAAGATGAGTTTGAGAACCGTGCCAGAAATGTTGAACGTAAGTGGATTAAACTTTATACATAATGGTTGTTTAAATATTTTAACCCTACCCCCCCCCCCCCCCCCCCCTTTCCAGTCTTTGACAAACATGACGGGCCACTCACCTCTGAGGAGGAGGAGCAGCGTGCTGTTGCAAAGATCAAGATGTTGGGCAACATCAAATTTATTGGTGAACTTGGAAAACTCAATCTCATTCATGAGTCTATCCTTCATAGATGCATCAAAACAGTGAGTTCTGTTGAATTACATGTAATTAAAGAATAGTTTTAGCTTATAATTAATGTTACCTCAAGAAGCTAGATTAAACAAGTGTAATTTGCTGCTTCAGCTTTTGGAGAAGAAGAAGAGAGTCCAGCTTAAGGATATGGGTGAAGATTTGGAATGCCTCTGTGAGATAATGAAAACGGTGGGACCTAAACTTGATCATGACAAGGCTAAGGTCAGTATATGAAACCCAACAATGGATATCTTCTAATAAAATCCTTTTTTGCTATGTTGAGTCACATATATTCTCCTTTCAGTCTCTGGTAGATCAGTACTTCAGCCGCATGAAGTCCTTAACAAACAACAAGGAGCTGCCGGCGAGGATTCGTTTCCTCCTGCAGAACACGGTGGAGCTGCGTGCCAACGACTGGGCACCTCGCAAAGCATACGTGGACAACGGGCCAAAGACGATCAACCAAGTTCGTCATGATGCAGTAAAGGTTTGTCTCCGTCTCTGTTCTGTGGTGTGTGTGGGTTTTTTTGGGGTGGGCTGTGAACTAATAACTGCTCTGGTACATGGAACAAGTAAGTCTGAGTGTAGCCTTAAATTTTTCTGAATTCTCCTCTGTAGGATTTGGGAATTTTTATTCCACCTCAAAGTGATGGCATGAGGAATGACTTCTTCATGGATAACTCTTTCCTGCCAACAAAGATCAAGTATGACAGATCTCTCGGTGGGCTGGCTGACATGTTTGGACAAATGTCTGGTATGTTGCAGCTGTTTTTCCCTACAGTAATGAGGGTAGTTGAACTATTTGCTTAATATAAATGAGGACTGCTAGCATTCTTTTTCTGTTTTGTGTGTGTTAGGTAGTGGCATTGGTACGGGTCCAGGAGTCATTCAGGACCACTACTCTCCTACCATGGGACGTCATCGTACTAACCCACTCTTCAATGGCCATATTGGAAATGGCAGCATTTCACTCCAGCCTCAGTTTGAAGGAGGAAGCAAACCTTTCTTGAAACCAAACCAGGTGTGCGCCACGTTGTAGTCATGTGTTTTTGTTTTTTGCAGAGAACCTCTGTAGCCATACTTGACACTACTTCTGTGTAATCTCTTTCACAGGGGCAGAGTTCACCTGTTTTCAACCATAAGCAGAATCACTCGGGGCAGATCCAGGCAAAGGATGTGGCTCCAAGATTCGGCAAAAAGGGGAAAGTCAATGCTGATGAGGTACCTCTTGTAGTGATGAGCACAAATGTGTTGATGCAAATGTTGCATTATTACATTAAATGCCCCAACCAGAAATATAGGACAATATTTGAATATGGCCCTTTGCTTAAAAATGCTGTCTTTAACTTTCCTTTTTTTTTTGTTTTTCTAGGTTAGTCTGAGGCCAGCGCAGTCCTTCATCTTAAATAAAAAACAAGTACCAAAGCTGCAGCCACAGATGACTATGATTCCTCAAAGTGCCCAAGGTTCACTGGGACAGGTAAAATCTTACGATGAAACAATTCAGATTTTATGCTACTCAGCAGTTCCAGGAACCATGGACTCATTTGGCTGCTTGTGCTCAGTCTCCACAGCTTGGCTTGAAGAACAATCCTCCTCCAATTCAGGAAAAACCTGCCAAGTCCAGTAAAAAAGCTCCGCCTACAAAGGAGGAGTTGCAAAAAATGACGGTAAGCTCCTTACTGTTCTGTAACTTGTTGTTTTCTTACCTGCAAAATATACAGTGCCAAGCGTGATGTAACTGATAATTAATCCTTTTAGGAGACACTGGTGGCAGACTACCTGAACAACAAGAACATCAATGATGCAGTCAACACTGTGAGGGAGATGAAGGCTCCCAAGCACTTTCTGTCTGAGATGCTGAACAAGATCGTGGTTTATTCCCTTGCTCGTTCAGATGAGGATAAGGAACATGCAAGCAGCCTAATCCATGGACTTTGTACAGAAGGCCTTGTCACTGGGGAAAACCTGATGCAGGTCAGTGCAACTCTACTTTTTAAAATGTATTCATGTAGTACGGTCTTATTCTGCTTTATTAATTATTTTTTTTAAAGGCATTTCTGGGTGTCCTGGACCAGTGTCCCAAGATTGAGGAAGAAGTCCCGCTGGTGAAGTCCTACCTTGCACAATTTGCAGCACGAGCGATCTTTGGTGATCTGATCAGCATTGCCGATCTGGCCCATCAGCTGGAGAACGGGGCACATTTCCCACTATTCCTGCTCTGTCTGCAGCAGCTGGTCAAACTTAAGGATCGCGAGTGGCTGGCTGACCTGTTCCAGCAGAGCAAAGTCAACATGCAGAAGATGCTACCTGGTACGTCCAGCCCTACTGCCCACATGACTAGATTTCAGTGATGCAGGCAGTGTTGGAAGCTCTTGTGATACCCATTTCTAAATATCAATGTTCTGTTTTTTGTAAACCTGTAGAAATCGACCAGAACAAGGACCGAATGCTGGAGATCCTGGAAGGCAAAGGCCTCAGCTTTTTGTTCCCACTGATGAAACTGGAGAAGGAGCTGTTGAAGCAGATCAAAGTTGACCCCTCTCCACAGTCGATCTACAAGTGGATCAAGGACAACATCTCTCCTAAACTCCACACAGACAAAGGCTTCGTCAACATCCTTATGACCAGGTACAGCAGATGGAGCAGTGTCCTGGTGGGGATGTTTATGTAATGGGTATATTCTGCTCATGAAGTCATTTGCAATATATTGTCATGTTCTAACAGCTTCCTGCAGTACATCGCCTGTGAAATCAACCCTGATGATGACGAAGAGCAACTTGCTGCACCTAGCAAGGAGCAGCAGGATGAGGAGAAGCAGCTGATGCTGTCTTTCAAACCAGTAATGCAGAAGTTCCTGCACGACCACATTGACCTTCAAGTCGGTGCGCTGTATGCCCTGCAGGTCCACTGCAACGCCAAGGCTTTCCCCAAAGGTATGTTGACTGGCACCGCGGCGGCGGCCTAGGTTTGTTTGTTTCACATGGGGAATCTAAGTGTTTAAATACTCTTACAGGGATGTTACTGCGCTACTTCGTGAACTTCTATGACATGGAAATAATTGAAGAAGAAGCCTTCCTGTTATGGAAAGAAGACATCACCCAAGAATACCCAGGGAAAGGGAAAGCATTATTTCAGGTAATTTCAAAATGTTTTATTCGGTCTGTATTTCAGCTTAAGTGACTTGCGTCATATTTGTGGTTTCCTGATTGAGATTAATTGCCCGTAATAGGCATGTAAACATGTCATGTGTATATGTGCAGTGCAACATGACTAATGCCTGTTGCATTGCAGGTGAACCAGTGGCTGACGTGGCTCGAGACGGCAGAAGAGGAGGAGTCGGAGGACGAAGAGTACTAAGGAAGAGACCAAAAGTCATGTGTTATCAGAATGCAAAGTTGTTGCGGGGTTTGTTTTTTTGGTTTTCTGGAATTTACAATTTAACGCCTTCCTCTATTCTTTCCAACCACTGTTACAGTATATTCAACTGATTCAGTTTTTTTTTTCTTTCCACCTTCTCCTGCATCATTACATAACCTGATTGTATTTATGCTTTTCATCATTTCTAATCTAATTTGAGGTCCTACAGCAGATGTTTTATACACTTCAACATCACGTCCTTAGACAGTAGGCAGTATTTGGCAGGAAAATGTACCAGCACTAAATCCTGACCCATTGTATTACCTTTACATCTGGTGGATACACCAAGCGCTGCCATAACTATTTGAACAGTTTACAAAGGAGAAAAGGCTCAGATCAATTTCAGAGACTTTCCTCACTGTTTTAACTACATCGGTTGATCAGTTTTCAGATGCACTTTGCTCAACATGAGTCGTTGCAATAGTAAGATACATTTTCTTGACTCGTCAAACAATCCTGAGTTGCAGTTGTCACCTGCAATGACTAGAATGGTTTTCTTGTGCTGAAAGCAAAACATTTGCGTATTCGACATCCACAATGATGGCTTTTGTTTGCACAATTTCATCCTTTGAACGAATCAAGAGCTTTTTAATGTCGGAAACATTTGTGCTGTTAGGAATGAATCTGTGTGGCCTTTAATTTATGAGTTGATATGGATATATACCTCTAATGTATCTCGGACTATACTTGAATGTCTCTGTTTTAACATAGACAGCCAAAGCTTAGTTTGCTGTGCTACAGTTGTTCACCGCCATTTAAAGAGAATTTTAATTCAACTTGCCATATTGTCAACATTTTAAAAGGTTTTCTTTTATCTTCATGAATTAATGTACTGTATGTGTACACTTTGAACTTTTTGGTGTCACGGTAATTTTAAGTGCTAGAAAGTGAGTGTACAACTACAGAGCAACCTTAAATAAAGTCAACAGTGCATCTCTTTGTCCAAGATTTTTCTTTCTCTTTTTTTTTTTTCTTTTCTGAATTGTAGTTTACCTTGGTAATGAGTAGTCTTTAGATGGCAGTAATGCAGTTCTTCACTAGGCTTATTTTACTGCCCACTGTCCGAAATGTATTCCGTTACAACTACGGGGGCTCTATGTGAGCATGACCCCCTCAAGATAAATCTAGGACAAGTGTCGGAAGCCAATTTATGTAAATTCACCTGTAACACAGTAGAAAAACTCATTTAGAGTTAAAGTGCTCTAAATCATTTCATCTATGAATTAGTCTAGTAATGTCTCCGTAACAGTTGTATAGATTTGAGAACACATTTGCCCAGGTGGAACCCTCAAATATGCCGTTTTGATCTTTCTCGGGTACCAGACTGGAATAATATTTCACTAAGGTTATCCGTTTCATTTAGTAGATTCATAGGAGTAAACATTAGCGGTGTTTCGACTTGGACTATAATTTTTGACCACAAAACGGAAAACGTAAGATCCTAAAATATTATTTCTTGCTACTCTTTGGCTGCTAGCTCGGTGAGCTTTAATAGCATTGTGATAAGGCAGACATCTTTGTGAAAGTCTGCTTTTTAAACGACATCTTGTTTTTCTGGTTTGAAGTTGTGAAAATACGGTAACACAATTCTCATGCTTTCGGTACTTGCGTATAACTGCTTGGTAATTGTGTTGTGTCGGTTGGAATAGATGGTGAGGTTTTTTAGTATTGATCTGTAATTAGAACTGTTCAGGGGGCTTCCGGGGCCAACAGCTTAATTGCTCCTGCAGCCTGAGCAGCTCTTTGCTCCCATCTCACTGTTTACCAACTTCCAAACAATTCGAACACTGCATCTCTTCAGTATGAACTGATGTGTGTAGTTGACCATTCGCAATTGGCTTATTCATATATTTTGCAAAAGTTGTGTTAAATTGGAATCATGCAACAAATCACAAAGTAGACAGTCTTTTGGTCAATGTTCATACAATTCATTCTTTATTTTAAATTTTGCTGAAGCATGTTTCCATAAAAACTAAATGAACTTGACTCGCCAGCCTCTGTGGAAAGAGATATTCCACAAAATATTTCACTGTCCCAAAGAAACTACACTTTTCTAAACTAACATTCCAACATATTGTATGAACAGAAATCCCTGCTTCAGAAAAAAGGAGTATTACATCGGAATAGTCTGTGAGGAAGATCTGTAATTTAATCACTGTCGTCATCATTGTTGGAGCCTTCGGGTTCAGAGCCGTTGTCAGAGCGGCGTGGGGAACCCTCGTTGTCGGAGCCTGCTTCAGATCCCCTATCCGATCCTTGGTCTGAAGCTGCGACAGGTGAAGCAGGCCGAGAATCGTCTTCTGACCCAGACCGACTCCTCTTGCTCTCATTGTCCGACTGCTCCGAGTCAGATTGTTGCTGCACCCTCCTTTTCTTCACTGGTCGGTCACTGGCGGAGTCGTCATCTGAACCTGCAGAGCGCCGAGGGCTTCCGGCCTCGCTGCCGGAGCGGTTCCTGCCCCCATCTGACTCGCTGTCAGACACAATCCGCTTCCTGTGGCCGCCCTCGTCCTCAGATCCTGAACCACTGTCGTGTTGGTGTCTGTATAGGTGTAAGAGCTCTAATTAATATTCTGTTGATTCACCGTTTCCAATGTAAGACATAAAGGTTGGGTTTTTACCTGTCTTCAGCTATTTTCAGTCCATCCTCATCTGAAGAGGATTCAGACGAGGAGATGATGGCCTTAGACTTGATCTTTCCTTTGAGAGAAGGTGGCATTCGCTCAGGCTGACTCTAAAAATGAGGAAGATGTTAAAATTCAAGAAATTGGCCTGAAAGTGGAACCAAAACAGGAATCATGCTAGAGGGACAGAGCAGAGCTTAAAAGGGACCTTTTCGATCCTCTTGCGTTCTTTGGGTTTACGCTGCTTCTTGGGTCGTGATGCTCCTTCCTCTTCATCACTGTCATCTCCTTTAAGAGGTCTAAATCACAAGATGGGTTTCTTAGAATTTCTTGTTCTGAAGTTAAAATAAAACTAATTTGGAATTAGCTGCAGCAAACTCACCTCCTCCTTTTCTTCTTCTTCTCTCCATCTTCGACCTCCTCCTGTTCACTGCCGCTCCCACCCTTTCTCTTCTTCTTCTTCTTCAGTGGCAGGTCCTCGTCGGAGTCATCGTTGACAAACTCATCCATGTCACCTCCCTTCTTACGCTTGGAGATAAAAAGAAGGATTGTCATTGACACTGCATTCATTTGGTTTGTCGTGTGACTGCAGGATGAATTGCAGACAAAATGTGAGAAGTGGAAGCGCCTCACAGAAATATGACAGAATCATTACGCAAATAATGTAACGTAATAAACAATCAGCAGACGGACGGCTGACCCACGTTAACATACGTCGTGTAACGGTGTCTTCCGTGTCACAGAAACATGCAGTAATCCACAACACAGGACCTTCTTCCTGCATTTCCTTTTTTTTGTCTCACCAATGAGCAGAGAACGTTCTCACTAAGTTTGAAGTGACGCATTGTGGTACAGTTCTCTGTGCGAAAAGAGACTGAACCGAGGGAAAAATGCTTCATGTTTACAAACCCGACAAATGGGTCGGACCAGAGCAAACACACTAATGAGTTTACTGCCAGTTTCACACTCACACGTCCGCCTCCGCCCCCCTTCTTCTTTTCTTTGGCCGTTTCCTTCGGTCCATCTGCAAAGCTGAGCAGGTTCTTGGTCTTCTCCACAAACAACGCTCTCTGTTCCAGGAGCTTCTTTTGTTCCTCAGCCTCCTTGTTTCGTTTTTCCTCCTAACAAGGTTTGAGGTCAACAAGACAAACAATTATTGTAGCTCAAAATGTATGATGAGCTGGTAAATGGTACATGATAGCACCATTAAGTACCTGTTCTTTTAACATCTGCTGTCGCAGCAAGTCCCTCTCCTGTTCCTGCTTGGCCCGGAGCTCCTTCTCCTCCTCGTCCTGCTTTCTGGCTCTGGCTACGTGGTACTGAGCCTGACTCAACAGGTCGGAGCACTGCCTGCAACCGCACAACAAAACCACACACGGGGGTCAATTACAACCCAAACTATGTGAACCCAACTCCTAATGAAGCCAGATGGAAAACATAGTGAGTAACTGTTCTAATGTGCAGCCAGTGCTGATAGAATAGTTCTTTCAAATAAAAAAAATGATATTCAATTATATAAGTATTATAGTTCAAATCATTATTCAAGTTCCTTTAAAGCACACAGAAGAAAAGTTCGGACTGACCTGGCCTCAGAAGAGGCAAGAGCGAGGTCAAACCTCATCTTGTCTCCAGCCTTGCTGAGGTAGCTGAAATACCTATTGGATAAGAAGGAGGTGAAGGGTGAGAGGGAGATGAAATTACAGAATTCGTCAGAGAATAGCCAGAGGATGACACCGGCCAGAAGAGGAGGAAACATAAATCAGGTCTAATGGCACTACCTGTGAGCCAGTTCCAGCTCTTTGACAGCACTGAGCACAGCCTTCAAGTTGCTCTTCTCGTCTTTCAGCACGAGAGTGGCCAATCTCTGAAGCACCAGAGCCACATTGAACATCAGCACCGTGTCACTGGGTGCCACGTGACGGGCCTGATTTGAAAGACATTAGAAAGATAAAGTTATAGCCTCAGCATATTTAAGAATTATACAAAGGGCCCATTTTCTCTCTCACTTTACCTTAAGTAGCATCTGCTTGCACTCTTGGAGTTTCCCACATTTGAAGAGCGCCCTTGCGAGGTACAGCAGCACCTCCGTGTTCTGATACTTGTAAAATTTCTTCAGGCAGTTCTCATACTGTTGCGCAGATCGAAACACATCACTGCCCAGACCGACGCATGACTAAAGACCAGAGCTTCCAAAGGTTTAGCGCATGGGAGGCACTTACCATCTGCACGGCGCTGATGTACTGCTTCTGTTCAACGTAGATGTGAGCCAGATTTAACCAGACGTCACTGATGTCGGCTGTTGCCTCCCTCACCTGCGCAAATACGTCACGAGCCTCTCGGAAGTATCCTTTATGGGCCAGGACGGCACCTGGACAAAAGTATTTATTTAATACAATGTACAAAAAACATTATATATGTAATAAAAGAAAAAAATGAACCTAAACAGACCGATGCCATTGGCAGCGTACAGGTTCTTGGAATCATTTCGGAGGACTTGTTTGTAGATCGCCAGGGCTCGATCCTGGTGTCTCTTTTCCTGGGTGGACACACACACACACACACACACACACACACACACGAAAAACAAACAACTCAGCACACACAGTTCTTAACCGCTACATAAATGTATATTAGGTCCTTTTGGCTTCAGAGAAAACGAGCACTGCTACTAGATCTCACAGCAAACGCCATCCAGCCACATCTAATAACTGTGGGACCCTTAAATGTTTTGTATCAGCAATAACTGAGGCGACTACTGTTCCATATTTTATAAGTGTCTGAACCTTTTCTCTGTCTCTTGTGGGCTGGTGCAGAGTCTGCAGCCACACGTTGCCCAGAGCCAACATGGAGTAGGTGTCGTTCTGTGTAGACGGCTGCTTCAGGATGCGCTCAAACTTCTTTTGACCCGGACCCCATTCCTGTTTGGCCAAGTGAAGATTTCCTATCAGAGACCAGGCGTCTGGGTGATCCTGCAACAAACAAACCACACGTCACAAAATGCCAAACAGAGGCTTGCATCAGACTTTATGCATTTCAATATTCAATGACCAACAGCTGACAAAGTACCTGATTAATCTGCAGGGCTTCTTTGAACCAGTCGGAGGCTTCGTAGAAGTTTCCTTTGTCACGAGCCATCGCTCCAAGACGCAAATAACCTGTAGGTAAAACATTTAAAAGGTGGCTTTACACTGATCTCTCAGAGATCAAACCTTTTATCGTCATACTCTCACAGTTTTTATTGTATTATGCTGCATGCTCACAGTCAACATAGTTTGGATGCTCTCTGAGGATGTTTTTGTAGAGTTTCTCAGCTTCGTGGAATTCACACATTGCCTCATACAGGCGAGCCAGGTTGTAGGAGGTGGTGACAGAAATGGCATTGTAGTAATGCTCGTCATGCTCTCCCTCAGCTTTGGCTCGTTCCAAAGAGGCTAGAAAATATTTCTGCAGGAGAAAAGACATGACCCCAACCTTGAAATAGCCTGGCTGCTTGTACTAAAAATACAGCATTTGGTATGCTTCATGATCTTTAAATATCACATTGTGCTGTGTCTCATCAACATTCCACATTCTTTGTTTGATACTAGTCAATGAATTTGCTATTTCAGGACATCGTGCAGTATGAGCTTTAGTGTATGTTGTCGCTACCTTTGCCTCTCCCAGGTTGCCCAGTCTGAAGTGAAGAGCTCCCAGATTGTTCAGGATCTCAGGGGGAACATCAGCCTGCACCTTCTCTTGCAGGATGCGAGTCGCTGTGCCGTAGGCAGACAGCGCCCCCTGGATGTCAGTCTGCTCCAGGATCTGAGCCAGCTCGATCCACGCTTCCACGTCATCTGGATACTGCTCTGTTACCTTCTTTAAATGACCCTAGAGAACACAAAGTCAATACACTTCAAATTACTCATGTCCCTTAGATTAGATTTTTTTTGAATGATCAAACACACAACACACAGGATACATACTTTGGCAATGTCTCTCTTTTCCTGATCGTCCGACGTTGCATAGAGAGACCCCAGGATTTTCATAGTTTCATAATTGTTGGGATAGGCCTTTAAAACCTTTTCAAAACACTGAGCGGCATTCTCCTTGTCTCTCCGATACACATACATCTGTCCCAAGCCAAAGAAAGGCAACACAAAGGTGGAAGAGGCAAACTGAGTGGCCTGGTAGTAATACTGAAAAGCTTGGTCATAGTCCTCCTGATGAAAAGGAAAAGCAGACATATCACATCAGAAACATAAAATAAACAGTAAACAGGTAGTATGCTCGGACAGAGCTGGTTGGCATCTTACCTGCACGTGAAATGAGCGAGCTAATTGGTAGCAGCTCTCAGCCTGCATGGCCTCAACTTCTGTGTTATGGAAAGCATGGAGGGCCAGGTGCTGCACTTTACTGTAGTCCTGATTACACACAGCAAACACACAAATAAAGAACACTTAAATATTACCGAGGTCTGCAGTGTGAGCAGTATTTCTAAAATACATCAGACAAATTATTACCTTTTTGAAAAAGAAGTGGTTGGCGAGGTGGTTGAGCACCATGGGGTTGCTGGGGTCGATAGTGTAAGCCCGTGATAAGAGCTGCACTCCGTTCTTGATAGAGTCTGCCTCCTTGTTGTTGAGCTCTAAAACTGCTAAACCAACGAGGGCTCCCACACACTTTGAATTAAGCTCTAAGGCTCGACCAAAAGCCAAACGGGCCTTCTCCAGTTTGTTGAGCTTGACAAAGCAGTGGCCCATCCCGAGCCTCACCTCAGCTGGTCAGAGGCACGAGAACAAAACAGACAGAGAATTATCTCTTTGTATGAAAAAGGCCATTTTAATTGTACTGCTAGTTATGATGTGTAGGCCAATGTTTACTTATCAGATGTTTTTAATATAATGCTGGTTGACATACTGAAAGGAAATATAGGTATAATACATGTTTGTTGATTTAGATAAAGCAATTAACCTACAGTATCTATGGTATTGGCCAGACTCTAGTAGTAGTTGTGGTATAATACACATAACCTGTCTACCTGGGCAGCCGGGGTTTGTGCGTAGAGCCTTTTTGTAGTATGCCAGTGCTCCTCTGTAATCCTTTTTGTTGAAGGAGATGCAAGCCTTACCTGTTCAAAAACAATAGAATGATCAGTTCAATTAACCACAATAACTGAAATCAGTTGTTGCTTCTTTTATATTCAGTTTACCAAGCAATGCAGGGATGTTATTTGTGGACTGATTGAGAACAAAGTGAAACTGAGCATCTGCCTGGTCCATCTTGTCTCCTTCCAGCAGGCAGAAACAAGCTCTTCCCAACAAGTGGTTCTGTTTTACAGAAAAGCATCATATATTTACTTTACAAAAAAAGCATCCACAGCCATCAGTATTGTCTCAGTATCACCTGCTCTCACAAAGAATTTTATTACCTGATCATACATGATGATCTTGTCTGCCATCGTATAGAGCAAAGTGGCCTGTGTAATGAGCTCTTTCTTGGCATCTTTGTTTTTCTCTTTACGTGCTTGCTGGACATAGTAAGCTGCCAGTGTGTCCAGACAAGTCATCTGGTCCTTCTCGTGATCTCTGTAGTCAAGGTTTCCATCAATACGAGCTGCCTCCAAAAGCTTGACGAAATCCTCTGTTTTGCCCTGTTTGTAGTACTCCAACTGGAAAAGACACGAGTGCAACTGTTACGCCTGCGGTACTGGGCTAACATGACTCTGCTCTGGATGAATCAGATTTCATATCAAGCAAATATATAATTCAATTGTATATATTAATAAACATTTCTCATTATAACAGTGTATAACTAACTCACCGCCAAAGCGATCCATATGTGCAGCTGTGTGTGTTCCTGTTTCAGGATACTGATCACCTCATCCCCCTCGGGAAGCTGGTCAAAGTCGAGCTCAATGACCTACGGGGAGGTATTTAAATGTTTAGGCAACAATTTATAAGAGTCAGGCAATATAATAAATCTCACATATTAATTTGTCAGCATGCACAGCTGGTACAATCCCACTTATAATGTGATAGCTGCTTCTTTAACATACTATATGTTCTTGCTATATTTGTCTAATGAAGGTGATGGTGCCTGTATTATGACATTATTGTATTTTTGAAGTATTCAATTCAAATTATTCAGATGTTTAATTGACTCCATTAACTATAGACATCATAACATAACCTGCACTATCACATTGTACGGTCAACTGTCACATGTACCTTAAGGACACATGGTAAAATGTTTTGTTTTTATTGGTAACTTTAACTGTCAAAGAAACTGAATGTAAACTACAACAGAAATCATCATTGATTTATACAACTGTTACCAATGAGAGTATGGGTAGAATATTAACTAGTGGCCAAAACGTCTGGATATACAGTGATATTCAATCAGCTCCTTTTTAATATGATACTATTAGAAATTGTAGCAATGAAATAGACTTGATATGTTATTATTATTATTAGACATTTACCTCTGTGTTGTTTGGACTGATTCACTGAAGGTAACAATGACTGAAAACACCGCAATAATCGAGCTGCTAACTTCTTATCTAAACTCATATTTCTGCAGAACACTGTTACCTCATTTATTGTTAGTTTTGGTATTAATTAATGTCTAAACACTAAGGGTGTGTACGTTTCAGGTGGAAATTAAAATATATAACAACTATAACGTTACTCGAACTTAATTACGCATTAGCCGATGTTAGCTTCAGTTAGCATGAACGGCTAGTGGTACAGCGAAATTCAGGTTGTCAAACAGCCAGAAAACAGCAGAACATATGCCATGACCTTTACCTCATCTGTGTCCCGTAAAGGGATCTCAATAGAGCCCCTCGACATCTTGAACGGGGGTAAACCCACAAAAAGTTAGATTTATATAAAAATACAAAATCTCCAACCCGTTGTCTGTTGGTAGCTACTTCATGCCTCCGACAGGAAACAAACACACGAACGGTGCAACAGAAATTGTGTCCGGAAAGATTAAATGTCAAACTAACGTGGGTTCCTCCCGTAGAGTTGAACGCGCCGGTTGATTACATGATTCACTAGCTGAAACACGGCTGGACAAAGGCGTGCTAAAAGAGTAGTAAAATCCTTTATGAAATAACACATTGTAAAACTCCTACTTGCACAATGTTAAGTAGATGAGATCCAGATCCAGAGAGAATCTATTTTAATTAATAATTTAAAGGTGCATTATAGGGTTCATCACTTTTTTTTGGTTTGGGGCTGATAACTATGGAGTTCATTTTATATGTCTGCAAAAATCATAATCTTGTACAGTAAATATTTATTGTAGCTGTCAATGTATTAGAATATAAAGCAGCTTAAGTCAATTTCTTCAGTAAATATTACATAGTTACAACATCAGTATACAGTAATGATAGAAACAATAAAAACATAGGAAGGTTTTTAGTTTGTATACATGCGTAATGAAAACTAACAGACAGTCATTGTCATTTGATATGTTAAACCGGTGAATTTCAATTAAAATTCATCAATGACTGGTCGTCACAGACCTCTGTAGGGCAACATTTTGGCAGCAGTGGGATAATTTGGGAGGAGGGGGAGAAAGAGTGGGACAGAGGGGTGTCAGCTGGTTTTGATGTGAAGCCGAGAAAACAAACACAGGGGCATCTTGAAGACTTCTTGTACTAACATCACAGTAAATCAGAGGAAGACAAGAAAAGCAATAATGAACATGAAGCTGCCAATTTTAGATTATTTTGGTTTTGTTGAAGAAGAACTGCTCAGGAGTGAGAAGTAGGAGCTTATTTTCTTAATGGTTTCTCTCTTAAAGATTTTTGATGGATGAGTTGATCTTTTGTTTACAACATTATTGTTTTTGAATATGGTTTCAAACATTTATATTTATATTTAGTAGTAAAGATTTTACGTTAGATACTAATATTAATAATGTACATTTTCACTTTTAAAATAACATTTTGTACCTTGAATGTAGTTTTATCATTATTACCTATGAAAGCAAATGAACAGAGTTGTTGACACTTCTATGTTCCTGCTCTTTACTGTTTGTTGTCAGATCAGGAGAATTAAGGTTTGATTATGATTGAAATTATAGAGATGTTGTAACTCACTTCACTTCTTTGACAGTTCATAAATTCAAACATGTGGTTCAGTTGTTATTTCCATTGTGATTTTTTGACTCCAGACACAATAAATGTAAACAAGAGTGTATTTGATGTTTATTAAAATATAAGGACATCTAGGTAAAGTCATCTCCAGGGATCCAGGAGAAACAAAGACCATGTCTAACAGCAATAATGGTAGGAGTGGCAGTTCTTTTAAAGTATTATATACAGGCTTACTGTCCATTAACATGTTTCCATGTGTCCTTTCTGTGTGGTAGTGTGGGAGGCACCCAGCTGTGAGCCAAGAAATGTGCTGGATAATAAAGACACAAGTGATTTCTCTGAATACGAACTCCTTGATATCATGTATGATGCATGTCACACCCCCAGCTCAGGTATACAGGCATGTGTGATAATTAAAACACAACAGAAAAAAAATATTTATCATTTATTCTCGTTGTTTTTGGTGTTGTCAGGTGTAGTGTTGGCCTCTGATATCATGCAGTACCTGCAGAACATTGCAGCTCAGAGCCCGGAGCAGGACAGACTTGGTACCCTACGACAGCTGCTCGACCCCGACTATCAGGACCCACATGTGAGCAGAGACACTTTCCATGCAACCATGAGGCAGTGGATCACCCAGTGCAGGTGAGACACACAGTGCACCAGGAAGATAAAATCACAGTCAATCTTTGAATTAAGGGCCTCTACCTTTTTAAAGGGACATTTTGCTGTTTGTATGTCTTCCTAGTATGTAGACTATTATCGGAAATCAGGTATAGTTGGATGAAATATTCACTTGAAGTATCAAGTAATATAACTCTGTACTTGTCCCTCCACTGCTCTTCAGGCACTAACGTGAGCGTATTTATGTGTTATAAGAACTCTTGTAAGTGACTTTTCCTGTGTTTTAGTGCTGATGTGAGTGGCTGTGACGTCTCCTGGTCAGACTCTTCTAAAGTTCCAGTAAATGGTAGGTTGTCACTGTTCTGTTCAGACTTAATCAGAAAAAAAAAAACATTGAAAATCTTGATTTTCTTTCAGCTTTGGATGTCTCATGTTCTCAAAGCAAAGAGGCCTCATCACCCTCAGAAAACCACGAGTGCTCCTGGTAGATTATTTCTCTCCTTGAATCACAGCACGTGTTTACCGCCTGTCAGGTAATCATACTGTTTGTTTGTGGTCAGCGATGGGAAAGACCTGCAGGGCACAGTGGCTGAGCTGAAGCGTGCTCACCGCGCGCTGAACCAGCAGAACAGCAGCCTGCTGAGGACGGTGAGTCAGTGTGAGGACGTAAACCTGCAGCTCACTCTGGAGATCACTGAGCTGCAAGCAAAGTTGGACAGGTGAAGAAAACCTTGAGTGATTGTGTAAATATTACAAAAACACATCTCATTTACATTCATATTTTTCTTGTGAACTTTGAATCGACACTTCTAACACAATATTTAATACAAACTTAGAATCATATACAAATGGTAATAATACATATTTAATTATCAAAGCAGAGTTTTAATGCAACAAAGGTTCTTAGTATCTTCTGTGGCCATTGGTGATAATTTGTGATTCTTTTATGTTCATTTTTGGTGTTTAAATGTATCTTATGTCTCTTTGACGACATTTTGTGTCTCTTTCATCCATTGACATCATTGACTCTTTTGTCTCCTGGTGGTAGTTTTACAAATTTCTGTTTGTTTGTATTTTCTTAGTCCTTGTAAAGTAGCTTTACGTTTTAAATCTATCTTTGTTTTTTTGTATTAATTCTGTTTTCTGGTATTTGTGTGCATTTTGAGACTTGAGTCTTTGAGGCCATTGTGTGTCTTAATTTAGCTCCGTGAAAATATGTTTTTATTTACATAGTTCTGGACTTATTCATCTTGCCCATCTTTACTGGACATCATGTAAATTGTAAAGATAATTTGTCTCATGTTTATGTGATCTAATATATTTTATAATTACTGCTCATTGGTAATGTGTGTTGCATTATGCTCTCTGGTTTGTTAATTAAGCAAAAAAGGTGTGTGTGTGTGTGTGTGTGTGTGTGCGTGTGTGTGTGTGTGTGCGCGCGTGTGTGTGTGTGTGTGTGTGTTTGTGTGTGTGTGTGTGTGTGTGTGTGTGCGTACAGTGCTCAACACTTAGCAATGAGAACCAGATCCCTCACAGAAGAACTGGAGGACATGCGCCGGGTGTTTAAAGAGGCTCAGGACAAAGCCACTCACTACCAGGCCAGCTGCACAAAACTGGTACATCACACACTAAATAGTTTTTCAGTTGATCTCTACGTGCTGAGTTTCTAAAGACATCTTAACATGTGAGTCTTTCTTTGGTCTTCAGAGCAGTGAAGTGGAAACTCTGAAACATCACATTAGGAGGCTCGAAGACAAGGTAAAGCACGGTCAGAAAGTCTTTGGACCCATTCACCTTGTACATTTTATTGGATTTTAAATCTATTTGACCTTTCTTTCCTCTACACTCAATCAGCCGTAATGACATAAAACATTTTTAAAAAACATAAATATACTAATTATACACTGTATTCAGTGATTCAGACTTTGTCTAACGGACGTGGTCTCAGACAAAATGAACTCTTTGGGTAGAACTCAAAGCATTATGTCTTGACACCAGTCACTGCTGATCATCTAGCTAACACCATCCCTATGGTAAAGTGTGCCAGTGGCAGCACCACGCTACTCAGCAGCAGAGACAGAGAGACTGATCGCAGCTGAGAGGTGGAAGAATGCAACCAGACAACACTAGACATTAGACAAGGCTCAGCGGGCTTCAGTCTCTGTCCTTGAGTGTCAGAACCAAAGCCTGTTGGCACCTAGGTCTGAATATGTGTGTACTTTACTTTATTCAAAAGAGCTGATGTTGTTTTAACTCATTTCCCAGAATGAAAAACTCACCTTAGAAAGGACATGTTCTGACGAGAACATCCACAAACTCAGGAGGACTAACACTGAGCTGAGAGTAGGTACAGAAACACCTTTCTGTTTGTTTCTGTGTTATACGTTTCATTTTAGTTGCACATCTAAATGTTCACAGGATCAACTCAAGGAAACTCTGGTGATGCTGATGCTGAGAGACAGAGAAATCACAAAGGTTAGTCCGGCACATTCATAATAAAAAAATGTTCTCAGTTTATATCTGTCTTCTAACTTGACTTATATAATGTCTCTGTGTAGAAAGACATTCTTCTGGATAAGATGAAGAACTCTCACAGGGAGAATCACAATATGATAGAGGTATGTCTAGTGCCACTTTATATAAGAAATGGAATGAAGAATGGTCAGAATATGTTGTCATTAAAAGGAACCATTCAGATAACACGAATACAGTCAGCCTCGTAATTTAGAATACTGCACTAAAAACACGTTTTGATATTTTAATCTAAGGTACTGTTTGACCTTCATACACTGTGTGTTATTTGTTTTTATCTTTTTAATGGTTGTGTTGTTCATCACATCAACACTGTTTCTGCAGGGCCTGGAGTCAGAGCTCAAGAGGTTACAGGAGCATTCACACCAAATTCTTTCGAGGTATTTTTTTTAATATTTTGTTATTTTCCAAAAGGCTCTTCTTGATCTGCTTTGGTTTGAATGTTTTACCTAATCTGTACATCTGCAAAATGAATACATGTACACGAAGACTTGAATGAAATGGCATATGTGCAGAGCATTTAGAACCAGTCACAAAGATAAATGTGCTGTACCAGGAGGAGGCTCTTTGTTTTAGTCTTCATCACCACACACTTCTTGGCTAAACTGTCTCGAAGTGCTACTTCAGGAATTCAGTATTAATCTTGTTGGAAGCTCAAGAGAGCATAATTTTTAATAATGCAGACAGCAGAGGATGAAACAACTTGACTTTTCTGAAACAGTTAGGTTTATATCAAAAAAAGAATTGCTATTGAGAAGACAACAATATAATTTATAGAGGATCTTAAATAATGGAAAGTGTTGAAGCTTGATTTTCTCTGCTGGTTTCTGGCAGATACGACAGACACAGTGTCGGTCCTCAGAGTCTGTACAATCGAGATCCCCCAAACCGCCGCTCACTGCAGAGTGAGATGCAGGATGTGGAGCAGGTGAAAATGCCTGCTTACCTGACACTGATCACTTCCTTTCATGCCAACCACATTACTCACCTGGCTTGTTTGTCTGCTCTAGCATCACAGAGCTCCAGATGACATAAGCCTTCTGTCCCACCACACACACAGTGAAGACATTCAGAATATCATTCACAGGATCAAGAGCTCAGAGTTCTCTCATCTTCTGCACAATAAGTATCCTGAGAAGGTGAGGCCACAGTAGACACCCAACAGACACAGACTATTCCTGAATGTATGTATATACTGTGGTATCTCTCTCACACACAGGACTCTACAGAGTCACTGGAGAGGCCCTTTCTGGATCGCCTGCAGCAACAGGCAAGCATCAAGCAGCAGCTTGTCACTGTGTATGTGAATTTAATTACATTTTTTGAACTGTCATTCTTCTGTTGTAGCAACAGAGTAGATGTTGTTAATGTTAGTTTCTGTTCTGAAGAAGGTCCTTCTGACTAATAAAGTGGTGTCTGTATTTATGTGCATCCCTATTATCCATACTGTCTTTTCGTTCTGAACCTCCACCTGGGATAAGTGCAGTTTTAGTACCCCTTAGTAACCACAGTCATAACAGTGTGCAAAGGAGGAGTTTATAAAGCTATGGTGGTGGTTTCAGGCTGCAGGATCTGGAGCTGCACAAGTTGATGTGGGAGGAGAAAGGGGAGAAGGTGGAGGAGAAGTGGAGAGACTGGGACAAGGAGCAAAAGCACACCCAGACCCAGAATCAGATCGAGGAGGTCAAGAAGGTGGCTGTGGTAAACTGGTGGAAAAACCTGGGTGTAGAGAGGGCTAGTACCCAGATCAAACAGACCCAGTCGACCCAGGAGCTTTGTGAGGCACAAGCAAAGCGATCAGAGCAGACGATCACTGATATGAGGGAGCAGGTCATCCACCTGACGGCCTCTCTAAAATCTGCGCAGGAGCAAAAAAACAACAGCTTCACAGTTCTTCATATTGACAAGAGCACCAGCACTGAGGGAGAGGAAGCAGACAGAGCTCAGAGGGATGCAGGAGACACCACAGAAGTTTCAGGTGCAGCAGCCTCAGTGCATGAACAAACCCAATGTCAGGCGACCGCTGACAGACTCCTGCAGACCCTCAGAAGGATGGAGGCAATGGTTAACAATGCTCTGAAGGCTGCAGAGCTAGTGAGGGAGAGCGAGCAGAGGGTGAGCAGGGTGAGGGTGAGGATGGAGAGCATCACTCAGAAGGTGGAGGAGGCTCTGGGCCGAAACACCCATACTGATGCAGAGCTGAACCTCCTGGAGGCCCGGATCACGGGACAAGCTCCAACTCAGGTCTGTGTTTGCTTTAGTGATCTCTGTAGGATCCTATTTATTACAGCTAAAATCCACGTTTGATTAAATCTATATTTAAGTAACTCATCTTACAATGACATGTTTGTCCAGTTATTTGAGTTTGTTTTCTAAAACACAGACTCCGGGGAGTTAACATTTTATTTAGATTTCATCTCACTATTTTGTCATGTTGCTCCTCCAGGAAAAAAATAAACGCCAAAATAAATGTAACTGGTTTAAAAGATATCCAGTCGTTGTAACATTAAAAGCAAAACAATGACTGCATCTACTTGTACATTTAATGACATATCTTCAGCATAATGATATGATAAAATATTAAATGTTTATGCATGTCTTAGCTAAATGCTAACTTTCTAATTTCACATATTCTTTGCTTTTGTGCTGTAGTAATCATCTCAGGGCCACGTATATTTAACGGGAGTCAAACCCTCTTTATGTTTTAGTCTTTCTTAATGATTACTACAATTTGGGATTGTTTCAGTTTTTCCAAACCGCGGTTATGAGGGGAATGGTGGACCTTATTTGCTTCCCATAACATGCAGAAGTGAGCACCTGAATTCTTCTTTTTGTTTCTCTGAGGCCGTATAGTAAAGCTGTTTTTCCTCTGAAGCCTCCAGCTGCCAGTCTGCCAGCTGATCCTGCACCAAACACTTCAGACTTTGCGGCTGAGTCTATTGTGGAGCCTGAAGACAGAGATGAAACAGAAAGTTGTCCTTCGTCTCCTGCAAACCCAAAAGTCAGCGACACCACACAGCTACCCATGACTGGTATGCCATCCGCATTACTGAAATACATTGTTGGCATGGTCACGGTGGAGACGGTACACTGTGAGAAACACACACGTTTAAAGCTACTTCCTTTTCTAACGGTAACCCCTGGGGATGTCTGAAAATAGTTTGGGCAGACATTTGCGTTGAGCACAACAACTGGTACAGCGAGGATGTGGAGAGAATGAGCTTTTAGGGAGTGTATGTTATCATTAGAGGAGGGCCGCGGGGAAGATTAGAGAAGGTCAGAATATTTTCTTTATGTAAACACAGGGAGGATGAAGTGTTTTTTCTCATTTAAATGTGACACAAAGCTTTTTATACAAGTTTAAACTTACATGCTTCTGTTATTGAGTATGTATCCTTGTTTATATGAGCTACTGCTCGTTGAATGAATGCCTCTGGTTCCACCAGTTCTACCTCAAGAAAGATTGTATGAAGACGTTAAACCTGTGCTCAGCGCAGGCTTCTAGGTGCGTTATAGCAGCAATTTGAACTCAGCTTCTTTTTGCAAAGCATATTTAATACAGCTTGGACTCTTTAAATACTGCTCTCTGTGCACTAGTAATTTTGCGGTTTCATCAATTTTTCCAGTGCTAATCATGTTTCATTATGTTTTCGGTCGAATAGATGGTCACTTCCAATCCTTCAAGGAAGGTCATGGCAAATGTTTCCACATTTCCCTTTCATTGTTTATTTGTGATGAGTGGAGTTTGGCACATATTAGCAAACATTAGTTTGCCTCAGAGGGATAATTACATTTCAGACTAAGGCAGTGGACGTCTCCATGTCTACTTGTTTATTTTAAAGCCTTCTCTCTAAGGTTTTTATTGTTCAGTGTTGATGTGGACTTACAAATTAAGCTGCATCCAGGTCACAATAAGCTGCCAGAGAATGAACAATAAATATTTTATGTCAAAGCATTGCAGTCATTAAACTTTATATGTGGATTTCAGGTTCGTCCCTGACAGCTACTGTGTCTGTGTATAATACAATGCAGTCAATGTTAAAACGAGGGAGCTTATTCATTTTTTGCATTTACGCAAAACATATACATATTTATGAGTGGCCAACATTATTGAATTTCATTGATCTCTTCAAATCAAGTACTGAGATGACAGACGATCCCCTCTCCCCGAAAGGCAGCAGCTGAAAGAAAAATGTTTTTATCCCCCATGTAATCATTTTTCTGAGTATACATTCATAAGATCTAACTTTCGTCTAACTGTCACAAAGGATGAGCACTCGTGGTATGCTCAAAACAGAAGTCATATAAATACAAAACAATAAATGTCCTGACACATAATCTTGGTGCACCCCTTTGCAAATACAAGAGAGAGAGTGGGTGGAGTTTGAAAGAAGAAAATTCAGGCAAACTCCCTTAATCCAGAGAGACGTAAATATCCATCCACTAGTTAGCCTTTTATAACTAAACATCATCCATGAAAGCAATGGCATTCATAACCGTAAATAATGTTGACAGCTGCTGGTGGTTTTATGTTTTTGGTACCTTGTACCCAGCCTCCACTGAGGTTTTTAAAACTGATTTTTTTTTTCTTTTATCCAGCATGCACTGATAAAACATTAACATGAAATATTAAATCAACTTAAGTCATGTCCCTGTAAGATCACAAAGCTTGTTGTAGGTTTTATGTTGCTGTTTAAAATGAGGTAAAGTCAGACTGTGTGATGAATAACGATCCTTTGGAGCCTGAATGTAAATAATTTAGACAAGCAGTGGGTCCATGAGTGAGTCTTTAATGCTGTGTGTGTCTGTGCATGTGTGTGTGTGTGTGTGTCTGAGTGTCGGCTTCAAACTGTGCGCCTTTGATGGAAACTATAAATGAGAGGAAGGTGGAAATACCAAAACCTCTGTAGCAGGAATGTGAATTAATTGTGGTCTGAGTGAAGTACGCCAAAGTAAAAAAGAGCACAGCAAAGAGAACTGTGGAGGAAAACAGTGGAGTCTAAAGAAATTTGGTTAAACTGGGATAAACATACACCTGCACCTACTATACATCATGATCAGCATCTTTTCGCACTTGGCTTTCTGTAGTTTCCTGATTTCTATCTGACCACAAAATGCTCTATAAATCAGTCGGTTTTTAGAGTCGGATTTGTCAAAATGATTCAACCATGTAACCATAAAATATGCAACAAATCTTTCTCTGTCATATGTGAAGAATTCTGATTAATTTGTATTTATTACGTTCTATTACCTTTTAAAGTCACATATTGCTGCTCGGCTCTGATGATGCGCTACACAAACATCTCTGAGACAGTATCACCAACCTTTTTCCTGAGAGCGCCTGCAGCAGACGACACAGTAGCCTTTACTTGGGCCAAGAGCTTTCAACCAGCGAATCAGGCACCTCGTGCTCAAGATGGTTGCCAGGTTATTGTTGCCCCTAGATATAGAGGTGGAGGGCAAGCGAGACACTTCCTGAAACAAGAGTTACAGTTATAGTTTCACCAATCAGATCAATATCACGTGGTCTGAGCATTAACCGTGGGCAGAATACGAGGACAAAATACTCCATTTATTACTTCACAATTTGTTTTCCCTTTCTGTTTCTCACTCTTCTTTTTTTAACCATCTTGGGACATTTGCATTGCACATGGTTTCCTGTTAAATGCAAATCAACTGTTTTCACTCTCTGTCTGTGCTCTGGCTCCCAACAGGTGGTACAAGACAAGGCAGCTGCAGCAGGGTGAGACTCTCTTCTGCTTTATTACAATAGTAGTACAATATTATTTCTGCATGTTGAGGCAGAACTGCATGTCGAATATTCTGTTTGTGTGCATGTTATGTTGGACTTACTGTGAATTTTTTTTTAAAGGATACTTCCTCTCAAGCTTCCATGTAAATGGATTTCTGAATTGAGTAGCTGTGGAAAATAAGTTAGTCTATTAAATCCAATGCTCTCCAGTGTCTTATGTGTTACTTTATACTCCTGCTGCATTATACTTTAGAGAAAAATACTGTAGGCTACTTTTTAGACCACTTCATTTCTCACACAAGTACCCTTCACTTTATGCTGTTTAAACATTAGGTAAGATACAACGAAACCACAAATGTCAGGGAAAACATTCAGCTCAGTTCACCAGTCTGTAGCCAAGTGTCATAGCTTTAAACCTGATGCGAACAGCCACTGAAAGCCAGTGTAGAGTTATGAACCGTGGTGGGACAAAGAGAGACGTGCTGCCGTATCATGGCTCATTGGGCTGTATTGTACATGCTAGCAGCCCTGGTAGGAGGACATTGCCTTCATGATAAACAAGTTTTGATCAGTCTGAGAATCTCCTGGCGTAAATGTTCATATCGTCATTAATTCATTTAGTCTTTCTATGCCTGTGTAATCCTGCCCACTGCATTTCTGCCCATGTAACGTCTGACAGAATGATTTGCCAGACATGAAACAAGAGTTGATTATTTTATGAAGTACATAAATTACCTGAGCAACTATACACATGGTGTACAAGTTTTCTGGTTTCAGCGTCCTCTACCTGGCAACTTGCATGAGCTTCCAGTCGATGGGGGGGGTGTACCTGACTTACACTGACATCGAATTTCCAATTCAGCTTCTCTTTTGTGACTTTATTATTCCGATTCGTACTACACCATTCTTTTTAGAACATCTTCCGTTTTCTTTAATAAACTTCACGCTGTGGCATCGACTCATCTTAATTCACACTGCGATGCTGTAATTCAGCTGTGTTCTGCCAAACAACGAGACTGTAACATGTACCCATCACATTCAGAATGATTGCACAACTTACAACTCAGCTCATTCAGCTCATAAAATGCAGCACAAACAGTGCAAGGTTTGACAACACAGTTCACCAAACAAAAATGATCTTCAAGAGGTTGGAAGTGGATGCATTTTTTTCTCTTAGATTTCTCTTAGACTGCAGAGGAAACACAGACCCGACAGACACTATCTACCTATCTTTAAAATGCAACAACACACAAAATAGTGTCCTACTGCTCCCACACTGTGATATGGGAAACAAAACAAACCCTAGAGGAAAAATAACATGGTTTTCAAATTTTCTTCAGGTTCAGATTTAAGGGATGATCAGTGGGAACACACACAGACACACACACTCACTGCACAGCAGTCCAAAGAGGCATACAGAGTCCTTCTCCTTAAATGGTCAAAGCTCCCAGGAGTGAAAGAGAGGCTGCTGCTGAAAAAAGACAGGGAACAGAGGGGACGGGAGAAGGAAGGAGAAGCCCTGAGGATAGAGGAGTTTTCCGAAGAAAAGGCTGAGAGTGACAGTGAGACTGTAGGAAGTCAGTCTGAGGTATCAGCGGAAGAGTGTGTGTTTCTCTACAGCACTACAGCGGTGGCCTCAGGTAATGTGCATGTACTCTGTGGACAGGTTTGGGCTTTGTTATTGGGTGATGGTTGCAGAATTAGGAGATGCAGGTTCGGCTCTATCAGCCTGATGCTCTTTTGACTTTTAAACAGTTGTCGGTCTGACTTGTAGGTGCTGGGGTGCGTTTATATTATCTCATGTCAGTCTGGTGTCCTCTTTCCCTTCTCTGGCCGAGCGATTGTGCATCAGTGGATTTATCTGCTCCCTTGCCTGATTGTTATATATTTCTTTTTCTTTCTCACACTTTGTCTGCCCTGTTACTTCACATTGTGGCTCAGTAGCGACCACTTCCTCTGCTGCCCTGCACAGTGTTCTTCACACAACCAAATTTTAAACAAATCTGGCAAGAGGGAGCAGGCTTATGTAACAGAGAAGGGGAGGAGAGACTCTCTGCGGAGAGAAGCAGTGAGGCCCGGCTGCACATGACGAGTTAAATCTGACGGACAGATATGTACTGTATTCTTAAGAAAAAAAAGAACAAGTCGTTTTTTGCCCTTAAGGATTGTTGCTGAATGTGGCTGTCTGTGCTCAGGCTTGTATGTTCTGTCTTGCTCGCCCCACAGGAAATAATCTTACTGATTCAATTATTCTGCCGTATTTATCCCAGTCTGATGGTCTGCTGAGAAAACGTCCAGGTTGGCATCTTTGTTTGTACTGAGTTAGTTTGTGATTTATAAGAAATTAACAAAACCTGACAAATTATACAGTATTAAATATTAAAATAAAAATACAATGTCCATGTCAGTGAACCATATTCAGTGACTCGCTCTTATATTTATACTTGCAGCAGAACGCTGATCTCTGAGTAACAAGTGGAACGGTACAGTGGTGGGGTAAAAACTCATTTGGACCTCTGCACTAAATGGAGAAGTGAATTTGGTCCTGTATGAGAGTACTCCTGTAGTCAGGAAATATCCTCGCAGCTCTCTCTCAGACAGTTAAACAACCCATTTCCTCCCCAGTGACTCACAGCCGCTCTGCAGCTATATGTTCCCAAGAACTTGTCATGTTTGTGTTGATTCTGAACAGGACTGTGTATGTTCTGGCCCTGAATTCCCTGAGGCTACGTCAAGTGTAAAGTGCATGATAAACCTCTGAAATAACCACCGACTGGTTAATGTAACTACAGCCAGTGAAAATGCACCTGTGCTGCTCATGCATTATGTAAATCGCTCTGGTCAGGCCAAACAAATGGACTCTGGCTGACCTCCTTGAAAGGGTTAAATCTGCATTGAGATTTGCATTAATGTGTTTCTAAAAAGGGCTGTGTTCAAGCAAGTGTTCAACACATGTTGTTGAAATAAATTAGGTCATGGTTCTCATTGGTAAGCCACACCGCAGCAGTTTGGGTGGCTACAACCATTTAAAGCAACACAATTTGGGAATCAAAATGAATGTCTGTATAGTTAAAAAATAACTTTTGGTTAGTTATCATCTATGTTTGCTCCACACAGCATGCACTCCTATTTGTGTTCTTTTATCTACAGGCCCCTCTGTTTGTGTTACGGTCCCAGAGGAGCACATTGCCTCAGTCAGCCTGTGAGAGCAAGTTACACTGAGTTTTCTAACAACTCGTCCCAAACTGTCTGATGGAAGCCGCAGTGTGGGAAGAAAAGCACAAGTAGCTTTGTTTTAGTTATGAGTCGAGAATCTGTGTTTGATGCAAACTGATGTAAACATACTCATAAACCTAAAGGTGCGCTGAGGAGTCAACCATTAGTGGTTCACACGACGCACAGTTTGTTATAAGTTAAGTTCTAATTATTTAAAAAATAAAATGTTAAATCAACACCTTTGTGACACCTGCTGGTATAACAGAGAACAGTTTGACCTTTAGACGGTCAAGCGTTAGCGGATTCTGCTTTTTTACTGCAACAAACCTGCACCAGTGCTACAAATTAGACGTTGCTGTTACTGCTCCACTCAGTCCTGAGGGACAGGGACCAAGACCTGACCTGTGGCCCAAGTCAGCTCAAGTTCAGTCTACTTGTACTGCCACCCGTCTCTGGTCTGTGATCATTGTACACATGGACAGCAAGATGGAAGTGAAGAAGTGGTGTCCTGCATGAATATCCAGTCCGTTCAATGCAGACTGTTTCTTGTAGCGGTGCTTAAAGAAAGTGTTTTTTTAGTCCACTTTCAATTCATCTGCCACCTGAAAAAAGTCCCACCAGTTCATCCCTGACAGCAGCTCGTGTGATTACCCGTCCACCACCTCCCAACACCTCAAGGCACTTAACATAGTTAAGACCTTATGGAATTGTATGTAAAACCCAAAACCTCCTTGAACAGCACCGGGCGACAGTGGAGAGGAAATGTTCCCTTTGCAACCTCTTTGCAGAACCAGGCCTCATTGGTAGTCACATAACTGCTTATGTATACAGAGTCGATTTCAGCTGTTGCAGTTCAGTATTTTGGTCTCTGATTAACTTCAGGATATTTTCAGTTAGTAACTTTATATTACTGATGTTTTATTTCTGATACATTGGGTAGGAATAGGAATTGAGTTTCCTAGTACTGTTAAGGAAGCTATTTTAGGATTGGTTTATGGTATGACTGTTCCAGTATATCTTTTTTTAGCTTCTGTGAGTCAGAATATGTACAGTACATGCATGATTATTTCTCATAATAAAAAACCCTGTTCTTTCAGTTCCAGGAAGAAGAGAAATACTTGCTGCAGAGAACTCCTCCTGTGCAAAGTGACGACGAGTCCAGTGAGACCAGTAACAGCTCCGGAGCTGCAGACAGATTGTTTATCTTCCCCCACACCCACTCTCGCCCGTCTGTACCTCCCATCATGCCCACATTACCTGAGGAAGAAGAGGACTCACCTGAGGAGCTGGACAGTTCCTCCAGTTCTCCCAGTACAGTGAGTGCACGTGCTGTTATTTGCAGACGTATATGTCCTGTTTCCATGTGTGTTCTGTGTCCATTGAAAAGTAATCATCATCATTTACTTTTAAAGGCTTCAGTTTGGATAGTGTTTTTCTTCCACCTTCTACAGTAAATGGATGTAAAGCCTCTCAACTTAACCTTTAATGTATCATTAAATCATTATTTTATTTCAAATTGAAAACGCAGACGCGCAGAGCCTGAAGAATACAACGCGTAACTGTCCAAATACCTTAGATCTGGACTGCATTTCAGTTTTGGCTCTGCACTCCTATTTTAGTAGTTTCCCAAGTAATGAATCTGTTACTTTGACAATTTATGGATGGTTTAAGTCTTTAAAGGACACCTTTTCTGGCTTATATAGTAAATCACCCATAGAAGGGCTATCACTGAGATCTTTAAAAATATGTGTGGATTTTCCCGTAGAGTTGACTGAAATCAGATCACAGAGTAGACTTCTCCTTTTCATTTCTCCATTGCCTGTGAATTAGTGATTTAATATTGAGTGAATGTTTTGGGGATTTTTTTTAGGACAATGTCTTTTTTTACATTAAAAATAAAGAAAAAAAAACGAATATACAAACACGATGCTCAGCAGCAGACATTTCAGAAAAAAGACGAAACCATAACACATATTCACTTTTTTTTTTCCACTAAACATCCTCCAGACAAGAAAGTATTAAGCAGTCAGCCCTGTGACCTCTCTGGGAACATTACCTTCTGTTGCAATCCCTCATAAACACACAGGCGAGATAAGACATCTCTCCAGAAAATGTAATGAAGCTGTGTAATCTAATCTTCAGGGCATATGGCAGCACTATAAAAGTACCCACATTTATTACAGCTGTGGTCTTCGTGCAGCCTGTCTGCAGTGCTACCATCAGGGTGATTTGTTTTATTGGCATAAGAGTGCAGAGATAAGCTCTTAGTGGAGCTCTTAGGGAATTTGAGTTTGATTCCTTTCTGTGTTTACTTGCATACTTACCTTTAGGAGGTGCACAGGAAGAGTATCCTGCTAAACTGAATACAGAAGGTATTTATTAAGGGGTTTAGTGCATTTATTTGACATGCTAACTCATTGAGCGCTCTGCCGCTGTGGCACCACAGGTCAGCAAATGTCTGATCCTCTGTGAACCTGACACAGCTTTTTATGTATCTGGTCAGTCTACCTGCATAAATCACAGTTTTATGTTGGTTTCTATCCTATAGATGGTCCAAACTGACACACAACTGAGAGGCCTAACAGTTGTAAGCCAGCGCATCATTCCCATCAATCTTGTTCTTTTTTTACAGTCTACACCAGGTGAAAGCCGAGCTGTCATCTTGACCGCCCCCACTATTGTCTACCCGCAACAGGCCACCATTGTCCAACAAGACGGGCGTCATCTGGACCAGAACAGGTACGTTTTCAACACCTACAAGTTTCACAAGAGTTTTTTTTTGCCTTTAGCTTTAAAGAGCCCCATGTGACTGAATCATGTCCTTTCTCAGGCCACACAGTCCCAGAGCTCGACTGGCGAGAATCTCGTCTGGAGGACCCATCACCACAGTCGGTGGGAAAACAGTGCACATTTTTAATGCTGTTTTATCACAAGTGGACCATGAACCTAACACTATGCAAGTTGACATCACTTAATTGAAGGATCTGTCTTTAGGGATGAACAAAAACAACATTGTGTGCTCAAACTGTTTAGTTACACAACAAGCTCACATCCATCTCCACTCACTTAAATATCTGATATATAAGACGTGATTCCTCTCCAAATGACTAAGACTTCTTCAATTTCTTGTATTTGAAACAGACAAAAGCCTTTAATAAACAGATAAGCCTGGTTCACATTGCTGTTATAGAACAGTATTTACTTTAGTTGATGCTGCTGCTTTAATTACCAGTTATTTGTGCCTAAAAACACTGAGGACTGTGTGTATACGTGTTTTTTAGACAGCACAGGTAATGTCATCGACCTGGTGAAAGATCAGCTGCCGGAGCTACAGCTCTCTGAGGAGGACCGACAGAAGAACCTGGAGCTGCTCGAACAAGCGAAGAAGGTCAGCGACCGCTTCCTGACACGTCGCGGCCGCCGGTCCACCAGCAGCCTCACTGACTCGCCCACAGGTGAGTCCAGTTTGTGCTAATGAATATATACAAACACACATGACACATGAATTGTCCGGTAAGAAGTCATTCTTTCTTCTGATGAATCAACTTAACTTCTATTTAGTTTAGTTTTTAAACGGTTTTGTTTTTTTTCCACAGGTCTTACTCCATCTCCAACATCTTCACCCTGTTCATCTAGAAGCAGCTCACTGACTGTGGCTCCTCAAACTGGTATGTTTGTTTATTTTCATATTTATTATTGGTTACTAAATTTAGTGCAGTGGGTTGTTTTTTTTCTCGTTTTTTTATTTGAATTTGTCCTTCGCTCTTTGTTCCAGCTCTAGGATGCTCAGAAGCGACACATATCACCTCACAGTCTGGTCAGGTAAAGAAATTATTGTTCATTAAAAACAACCTACTGTGAGGTGTTAGAAAACAGTAGTTGGCTTGGCTTTATGAGGAAACAATTAAATATTCTGATCTCTTGTAGCGTCTGGAGATTCACTCTGTGAGAGAACAGACTGACATAACAAGCCAGGAACAGGAGGTCAGATGAACACACTCACTTAGTGTCTCGTCTTGAAATGAATGGAGTATGATGCAAAATGTTCATCACAGTCATTTTGTTGCTAACCTCAGGACAGGCTGTTGGTGGACTGGAAGCCCACTGAGAAAAGGAAAGTTTCCTCTGGGACTTTAACGCCCCGTTTTGCTGTTCAGAAGGAGAACTGTGACCCTGCTGTACCTAAGAGTCCTCCAGCAGTCAATAAAGGAGACCAGGTCCCAGCCACAGGAGTGGCCAAGCCTGTCCCTCGGCCCCCTACTCAGCAGGCCCCCTGTACAGCAGAGATTAAGACAATTGGGGCCTTCCCTCCACTAATGAGAGCCGTCTCCTGGGACACTGTAGGAAGCCTTAATTCTAGGAATGGAGCTCCCAGTTTCCCACCTACACTGGAGGAGGCATTCTCAGACAAATCCAGGGACTCTGTCTTCATGTCCTCAGGGTACAAGGACCTCCCCACCCAGCAGGGAGGTGTACAGAAACTGTCTAAACTCAGAGAGGTAAATCCGTGCATCAGATTACTTGTTACCCTCTTCATTAGCTTTTTTGTATTCAAACGTCCTTCTGGTAGAATGTTGAAGTCTATAATAAATGGGTTTTGTCCTTATGTGTGTTTGTGTATACAGGAGCACAAGCTAATGCGTAACCAAAGCGTCATTGGATCCAAGCTACCAGACTTGAGCGAAACGGCTGAACAGGAAAAAGGTGACATCCTTGTTTGCCCTCTTGTCCATGTAAGATTAAAAAGTAATTTCAGTGCGGTCGTGAAGGGTGGGTACTTCCTGAACCTCAGGGAAAATCTGTTCCAGTCAGAATTTTTTTTTTTTGATGCCACCAATTTACTGAGAGAAAAATAAATTTTGTTTACGTTTTCCATCAGCAGATGGCATAGTTGTTAAATCCTGGAGCCAAACACTACATGATGATCTTTGGAAACATGAAATTTGACTGACAAAATGTAAAACTAGCAACACAGATTTAAAGGAAATGCACAAATGTTTAATATTATTAAATATTATTAGTTAGCATTTAGACAACTTAATTGAAAATACATTAAAAAAATCCTTCCTCACTCAATACAGTCAGCACAATACTAATGAACTGAATCTGTGACCAGTGGTTTATGGTGAATTCAATTCAATTCAACTTTATTTATATAGTAATTCACAGCATAAGTTATCTCAAGGCACTTTACACTGTAAGGTTTAAAACCTTACACATTTTATAAATATATACAGAAAACCCAACAGTCCCACTTGAGCGAGCATTAAGGCAACAGTGGAGAGGAAAAACTCCCTTTAAGAGGAAGA
>JAUMTR010000017.1:6778474-6840392 GCA_032270685.1 Microctenopoma stevenorrisi
CAGTAATGAATTACAGTAGTCCAGCCTAGAGGTAACAAATGCATGGACTAGTTTCTCGGCATCACTTTGAGACAGGATGCTTCTAATTTTAGCAATATTTCTGAGGTGGAATAAGGACTACCTAGATATTTCTTGATGTGAATAACAGGCGTTACACTTTGCTCTGTACTGTAACTGATTTCACTAAATCAGTTTACTGTATGAGTCTTAATGAGTAATATTTCTCATTATCCGGTGAAACAGGGACAGGGATTCTCATGGGACGTACTTATGCAGTAATGTGTCTACAGGTCTTCAACCCTCTCCAACCTCTGCCAGTAGTGAGGAGGCGAAGGAGAAGTCTGATGCCATGCCAAACATTTCAGACGTGATGTTGAGAAAACTCAAACTTCACCGAGGTCTGCCAGGATGGTGTGTAACAAACCAACTGCTGATTGAGTAAAGTTTCACCTTCTTGTGCTAATAGCTAAAATAAAAACTTCTTACCTAATATGTTGCTCATCTTACTAACAGTGAATCTCTGGTTTGATTCTAGTGCACCCCCGCTCTCTGAAAAAGAAGTCGAGGTTGGTATCTTATCTGCTCTTGTTAATGTACCATTTAACATATATCATATGCTAAAAAAGATACAGACTGTTTATGAATTTTATATTTTAAAACTCCAATTATATTTGTCACAGTTACACTGTTAGTTACACAGTGTACAACACGCAGTGAAATGTGTCCTTCTGCATTTAACCCATCCCCCCTGGGGGAGCAGTGGGGAGCAGTGGGCAGCTGCAGGCCGCACCTGGGGAGCCACTGCTAGGTGGTGTAGGGCATGGGCTGGGTGTCGAACCTGCAACCTTCTGCATCACAGCCTCATGCCTTAACCCACTGAGCTACTTACTGCCAGGCTTGACACCTCTGCATTGTCTGTTTCACATAGCTTAGCCTAAAGATTCGACCCGGTGAAATACCTGGCTCGGTTCTTCCTGAGAGTTCTAACAACGGACTAACCTTAGTTATAAACAAAACCTTTAAGTAACAAAAGAAGTTGGCTCTAATGCCATTTTTGTGCTTTCCAAATACAATATTTTGAGATGATTAATGTCATTTCAGACTTGACTACTACTAAATGAATCCTGTGGCTTGTAAAAATAAGTCTAGGAGAAGTAAACTGAATTGGAATTCACAGTAATTAACTGCGTAGATGTTTTGTTCCACCCCTGCTGAACATGTCCCACGTGCAGCTCCATGTTTGTAACAACTTGTTTTGTTACTGAAGTTGTTAATTACACATTTGGAAAAAAAATTGGCTGCCTGCATTTAATGGTGCTCTGTCAACAGGAAAGTGTTTTTCTGTTCCTGGTCAGACCGAAGAGACCATGAGTGATTTCCTGTGGAGAAAATGCAGACATTGGTGACGCTGTCAGGCTCAGGCTGTGGCCCCAATTGCTGCTCCCTTTGGGATGCGTCTCGATCAGTACAGTCAGAGGTCATACATTTCCCCTCAGCCATGGCGCATGTATGTTGGAAAACTGCAAACTGGCTTTGATCAACACAGTAAAACACCAGCGGGTCAAATGCCAGAATCTCAGCTTGTTCCCTTATCTTAGGGCTGCGTGACCTTCTATCACCCGCTAACCAATAAAAAATGTCAGTTTTAAAAAAATCAGTTTTACATAAACTAACATAATGAGTGTCATTTAGCTTGTGCATGTGTGAGCTTTACTGTGGGAGAGCCTCGTTTATTCCCCTGATATTTGGTGCGTATCCTTCGGCAGCAGCTCGTCTGCATCGAATATGTTTTTAATGTGCCAATGAGGGTCATATTGCAGTAACTTCCTCCTTGCAGAATGCATTTGTGCAGCTGTCCCTCGCATTTCGTAACGACAACTACACACTGGAGACGCGGCTGAAACAGTCCGAGAGGGAGAGGAACCTCACTGAGGAGGACACAGAGAAAGAACTAGAGGAGTTCAAAGGCGCTTTGAAGGTCAGTCCTTGTGATGTTGGAGTAACTCAGTAGAAAGGAAGAATTCCTTCTGGCTCTTTAGTGCTCGTTCATCTTTTTAATGTTTCCTGCCAGCGCTCCTCAGTAAATATTTATCTAGTGTGAGCCCCATTACATGTACAGAAGAGATACTTTGATGCACACGAAGTTTTCCTAAGAGTGTTGTAACATGATGTTGTTTCCTCTAAGTGCAATATCGCCTAAGTGCAATTTCACAAAGCTGATGTAATGGACTGAAATTTATTTATTAATTTTTTTATTCTATTGGTTTTTTATAAACTTTTTGCTGCTTATCTTGTACTGTCCACTTTCTCTAGCAACAAATGAAACAATGGATTATCTTATCTGATCTTATCTGATCCTATCTTATCTTTCTTGCAGATGACTTCACCACAGTGGCAGAACTTGGAGCAGCGTGAAGCGTACCAGCGTCTCATAGAGACAGTGGCAGTGCTGCACCGCCTGGCCACGCGACTCTCAAGCAGAGCAGAGATAGTCGGAGCAGTTCGACAGGTGCGTTATTATTGTTTGTTGTTTTTGCAGTCAAAAGGACCACTCACGTGAAATTCTGCCCTGTTCAGCTGCCTGTCTATTACAATTGTTCGCTCCTGTAACATGACCCTTTGAACCAGCCGTAGTGGTCCACCAAGAGATGTTCAGGTTTTCTTCACGACTACATTTAATGTGTTCATATGTTCTCTAAATGTGACAGCTTGGGTGGAAACCCTGTTCAAACACACTGACACAAAGAAGTACCCAGTGCATTTCTGTGAGGCAGCACAGGTTTTGACCTTATGTGTATGTCTTCACAGACAACACGTCTCATTACAGACAAATACGTCCTATTGTTTGCTCCAACATTTTAATGCAGACTTACATTGACAGGAGAAACGTATGAACAAAGCCACTGAGGTCATGATGCAATATGTGGAAAACCTGAAGAGGACATATGAGAAGGATCACGCAGAGCTGATGGAGTTTAAGAAGCTGGCAAACCAGAACTCAAATCGTTGTTATGGAGGGACTGTAGAAACGGGAGGTACGACTACACTTCAAACCACAGTGCAGGAAAACAGGGAATAAACCCAGGCAATACTTACATTTAAAACATTAATTTTTTTATCCAAGCATGGGTTTGATTTATAAAAGTGACACGTTCTGTGTTTCTGTCTTCATATGTTTGTCATAAAGATGATGGAGTTCCACGGACATCAAGATCAATGTCTCTAACCCTTGGAAAGGTAAGCACTGAATTTTTTATTTCTTTGTCAGAGATCAACAATTTTGTGCCAACCTTACATAGGCAATGAATAAAAGATAATTGAGCTATCAAAGTCATGAGGATTCATCCTCTGCAGACCATCTAGTTGCTGAGATAGTTCAGTTTGAATCAAAGTGCTGGGCTGCCGACCAGCTCTGCCGTCCCTGGATTAATGGCACTTATTCAAAATATCTCTTCTTTAGGTCGTATCATAATCATTTTAAATCATTACCGCTAACACTGTTTGGTATTGGTGTTTTTACCCCACAGGCTCTCCCCAGACGCAGAGTGAGTGTGGCAGTGGTGCCTAAGTTTAACCTGCTGAACGTCCCAGGTCAGACCCCAGCCACAGCTGGCCAGAGCCCTGGCACCGGACCCACCACCAATGCTCCTCTTCCTGTCCTGGTAGGTCTTCCTGTCCTGTCAGGAAATGATGGGATATAACTCAAGCATTTAATGAAGTCATACACTCGTACATACACGCAAATTGACTACAGACTTAAAAGTTGTCAAATAAGTTAAAACATTTATGGTTTGTGGTATTATATATGGTATATATGGCATTTATCACTTACTTCCCTTTGTTTGTTTTTACATAATGGATAAAAGCTACGTTGAAATGAAAACCCTCTCTGGTATTATGGTATTTTCTGCCCCAGGTTGTGCAGTACACCTACATTTATGGTATCACATTTGTGGGGTTGTATAATATACTCAGCCATACTTTTGCTTTAGTTTCTTCAGTCTACAAGATGATACTGTATTTTTTACTATATACTGTATGTGAATACAATATTCAACTCTCTCTCTTTAGTGTGAAGCAAATGATGTGAAAGGGAACACAGCACAACCAGCAACAGAATGGTATGCAAACACACACACACGCACTGCATGTATATTGTTGCTTAACTCCCAGAGTCACCTCACAATCCTAAAACAATAGGCCAAGAAAAGCCTTGAACTTCTAATCGTTATCGAAATTATATGACAGTGTGACCTCTGGCGTGTTTGTGTGACTTCAGGATGTGTTTTACAGTGCAGAGAAAGTCCAAGTGAGGTGAAAATAGCCCTGAAAGCATACAAAATAATCAAATCCTTCTGCGGTTGATGGGTGTGCTATCCCGGGTCGCAATCTAAACATTTGTGCAAGAGTTTGACAAAGTCCAGGCACTAGGTTCCAATCATATCCTGGATATGAAGTGAGTCTGAGTAGAGCTCTCGAGTGTCTGAGCTGGATGTTCCTTGAGGAGACAAGAATAACAATAACTTATGTGCCAACTTTTTCTGTTTGTACTCAAAGTGCCTGTGATGGTGTGTGTAATGCACACTGCCACTCAAGCAGAGCTGCAGCTTTCCATTGTACTGTAAAACAAGGCCACAGTGTTGTGATGGAACCGAAATGTACACTCCTCCGTTTAATAACCCCATGCTGTGATACTGCCCGTGTCTGATTGTTCTTTCCTATCTGGAACAATGCAGTGGAAAGAGTGTGTCAGAGCCGGAAAGTGAAACAACCAAGGCGTCAGTCAACTTAGAGGAGATCAGAGCCGAGATCAAGGCGAAGATCGAGGAAGAGGCATACAATAAGGGGTGAGGTCTTCCTTCTTATTATCTAACACACGCAGTATGATGACGTTGTTGGTTATTATAAATCACTACATTTAGCGTACAGGTGAATCCCTCCTGTGTATGGTGTTATAACAGAATACAACAACAGTGACAGATGACAAGGACATGCATTCATATACAGAACATTAAATGTCCTTTAAATCCAGCTTCCAAGAGGGATTGAAACACAGCAAAGCACTTCTGGAAGAGAAGCAGGAGGAAGCAGCTGCAGAGACAATGCTGGGGTCAAAAGATAAGGATGAAGAGAGTGGTAGGAAGATGAAGACTAGCAGGTAAACTGAATGAATCGCTGCAATAGTTTGTTCTTGTTATGTTTCTGTTTCTTCCATTTCTCATCGGATGACAAGATTAATACCACTCTCCAGTCTATTTGTTAAATATGAAGCTGCATCCAGCAGCAGCAGCAGGAAGTTAGCTTAGCATAAAGACTTATAATATGGGGACTCTGTCTGCTCATCTGACCCTTGTATAAACAAATAACACATACCAAGCAATAAACAGAAATGTCCAAATGCCAACAGCAATACAAGCTCCTTATCTTTACAGGACGATGGAGGAGGTGCTGGTTCTTCTTGGTCGTTTTTGTCCCAGGATTTCGTTGAGCAGGCGACTTCTCTGGACTGCCCTGACACTGTTCGTGGTGATGTGTATGGTGATCAGTATTTTTGCATTATTCACTGACTACTACAACAAACGAGAGGACACGTAATAAGAAAACAACATTGTGCAAGAGAATGATGAAGATCTTTGGACTGAGAATGGCAGCACAGCCAAAGAACCCGTCCACAGAATAAAAGGGACTAGTCTCTGCTGATCTACCATATCATGACAGAAGGACTCACTTGAACCCATGACCCTGACTCTTGAGGGTCAAAGACTTGAGGCTTTATGGATAATGTTGCCTTAATAATGTTAAGTTATGATGTTGTTTGGATTGAAAAGTTGACAGCTTTTTTGCTGAAGTGGGAAATAACAATTATTTCTGTTCAGGGACCAATTATATAGACAAAATATATATGTTTAAAATTTTATTGAATGTGCACAGTATTATACAATATAGGTTCTTAATGAGTTCTGTATGGCACGTTACACTAAATGCCTCTATAGAAAAAGTTCATATTTACCTACACTCTAATCCTAAAGTAAAATCTTTCAGCTCTAGTAAAGATTTTCGATTCATATTTAAAGACACAGAATTTAATTAGAAATGTATGGTTTTTTGTTATTTAACTTTCATTATGTGTATTTAAGGATTTTAAGATATAAGCACAACAAAGTAGTTCCTTAAGTGCAATATTTTGCAGTTGATAGTTGATTGTCCCACTTTGGACTGAGTCGTGTTGAGAATGCTGAAATATTTTCCTCTTGTATGAGAGCACAGTTTAGATGGCATGAAGCTTAGTTTTATCTTTTTGTACATGTGTGGTTGTTTGTTCTTTGTGGATTTTGCGCTCCTGCCACTTCACCTTTAAATAAAGGTGCCTGAATACATTCTGTAGACATAGTGACTGATTTAACTGCTACCAACCCTAACCCTAACCCTAACCCTAACCCTTTATTCAAACTGATGAATGGTGCATATTTAAGGTTCCATATCTTCAGCTGTTGCTTTAAGCTAAGCCAACTGCCTGCTGGAGTATTTTATGTAGTTATGAGAACAGTAACAATGAGAAAAACAACATGTGAACAGTAGTTCCCATTCCTGTATTTTCCTGCTCACACACAATTATTCAATCATGTTCTCCCTGTAGAAGTTTATTTAACAAAGGGCACAACTTAGTGGAATGCATTTCGCCACCCTAACATCTTAACATGACCCCATGGACACAACCCCCACCCATGTCCCCGCTCCTCACTGGCAGCTCAAGTTTGTCAAAAACACGGTTCCGCGATCGCCCTGCGTCATTTCCTGCAGTCAGGGCTTGTGCAGACGTTTGTGTTTTTATGGCACGGTGTGCCAAAGGCTCATCAGAGGATATGACAGATCATAAGCATGTTCTTGACTGAATAACACCCCAAGGGAGGAAATCATTTGTACGTGGTGCCCAGAGCAAGATGTTATGAACAGTGTGAAGCTTTAATCACGTGTACTGCAATTATTTTCATAGGCTTTGTTCTAGATTTCTAAAACGACTTGTATTTTCACTCATCAGATGTATGACCCATAAACTTGACTGTCTATCTGTTTAAGTGATAGTACATTTCTGTTTAGGTCATCAATCAGTGCAACGTGAATTTGCAGCATTTTGCTTTCCACAGAATTTCTGTAGCTTAGGTTCCTGCTGACATGTTAGATTACGGATTTTATCCCAGGGGCCCTGCTCCTAGAACATATGATGACTCTTCAGCTGACCTCTGTACTGTACTTTCCTTTTCCTTTTCCTTTTCCTTTTATTTTCTGGCAATGACTGAATCCAGAATCAACTCTATTTAACCACGCCATTTGGCTTAGACATACAAATACTTGTCATCTGCTGCATTCATCTGTCTCTACTCCGATCATTCATAAATATGATATATCTTTATGTCGCAGTGATGTTAATTATTTCAGTCAGCTCTGCGCAAAATACAGACACAAGCCACATCAGAGGTAAGTAACATTTTTTATTATATAAATGCTTTTACCAGTACATTGTCTAATTAGAAGTTAATATTCTGTAAATACTAATACTATCCTAATTCTAAAAACGTTTTTATATGTTGTTTCCAGTTTTCCCAGGAATGAACCAAAGTGTTGCTGGAGTATTTCATGTCAGCAGCTTGGATCATCTCCACCAGCCTCAGTATGCCTTTGCTGCCACTGAGGCTCGGACACTCTGCTCCTCCCTCGGAGTGACCATTGCTTCTAAATCACAAGTAGAGGAAGCTCACTCTAAAGGTTTTGAAACTTGCAGGTAAGACCAGAGAACAGATTCACAGCATCTCTTCATTCATCTCAGTGGGATAAAAAGCAACCTGATGCCATGCTGTGTTTTGTCTAGATATGGATGGGTTGATGAGAATGTGGCAATTGTTCCCCGCATCAAGCCACTTTCTCATTGTGGCAGAAACCAGACAGGTGTGGTGACATGGCGAGCCCCTGTGACACAAGCATTTGATGTGTTTTGCTTCAATGAATCAGGTATGAAATTATTCATGCTTTTTATTTCTAATGTAAAGTGCACATAAAGAGAAGACATCAAATTGAGTTTATAGTTTATAAACATTTGTACATGAGTTTAAAGTTTATAAACATTTGTATGTCTATAAACAGTCGTACAACAAAAGCTACTGAATCAAGTCAAAGTAAAGTGAAACATATTAACTCGGCTAGATTCTTCTTTTCTTGCAAAACTTTTGTTCTGTACTAACATACATGTATTGAATGGTATGAACTCCATATAACACACTTCTGCTGGCTTTCATGTACAGATGTGGCAACTCTGAATAACAGCAATTATTCAGGGCAAACTCTGTCTCCCTCTAAGACAACAATCTCCACCCAGACCACACACCCTACATCCTCCTCCTCCCTTCATCCTTCTTCCTCGTCAGTTACTGAAATTCTGAACAACAAGGTAGATTCTGCTCGCTTCATCAACACAGCTCAGCGCTCTGCTGGAGGTATGAAAATCTTCTTTACAAGAGAATAAAAACTGCTTGTCATCTTTAGTTCATGTACAGCAAATATAGCACAAGAAAAAAAAAACTAAATACAAATGTACTTAATACATAATGTACTAAATACACATGTACTGTATATAATAAGTGTGTGGATGTGATTTTTCTTTTGAGTGAGTCTTTTTCATCTAATGTGCTATTCTTCCAGCAAATGTGGTCCTCATCACCTCAGCCTGTGTCGTCCTTCTTATTGCAATAGTCATTATTGCATATCTAAATTTGTGAGTGGTTTTCAGTCAGATTCAAGTTACTGCATATTGAATCATATTTCTTCTTTCTTATTATTCATATTAATGCACAGTGTGATTTTTTTTTTCTCCTATTCTCTCTGAAAAGGCGAAAGAGTTGCTCTCAAAGCGCTGACGTGATGCAGCAGCAGAATTACACAGAGACAGGAGAGTGGTCGTGTGTGAAGAGTGTTAACGAAACCAAGCAAGATGCTCAGGAAGATGAGAGAATAGAAGTGGGCGACGATGCAAGTTAAACATTTTTTATTAGATATTTTAAAGAAACTGTACATGCACCGTGGTTGTGTGAGAGAATGGCTGCAGTGGTGCTTTTTAACCACTAGATGGCAATCATTTTTTATTTTTATGTTAGGGACTTTTAATTTTGTATTTTTGCTGCTTCAGACAATGAACAGACACGAAAAGCAACTTTTGCCACAGCTACAACAATTTCAAGCACTTTTAAAAAGCCAATATTAATAAAAACTTACATGTCCACCAAATCTTTTAACATATCCACATTTTGTGAACCTCTCTGTTTATGGAAGACATTACTCATTTCTTCTATGTATGTTCAATGATGAGTTTATACTGTAACTGAAAACCATATAATATAAAATGGATTTTAAAGGTACAATGGTTTATACATAGTACATTTTTGTAATACAATAATGTGCATCTCCTTTCTAAGTCTGGCTTTGTTTTGTGAAGTGTTATCAGAGGCATATGTCCTTATTTTGACAAACTAATAAACTTGTCAATAGCTAAGCTGTCTCTTTAATTTACATTGTTTTGTCTTATCACAGTAACTCAGTGGCACAAAAAATAAAACATAACAGTGACCAGAAAGCATGTGTGGATTCTGTCTATAGCAGGATCCATTTTATTCATACGGGGATTTGAGGATCCGTCTTTACTGCATCAACTATGAAGCTGAGTTCATTGCACAGTGTCTCGTGTCTATAGGCCATGCGGATATGAGCAACATTAGTGCGACGGATATCGTTCCCTTCAGGTCCATCTTTCAGATAGCTCACTCCTAAAAAGTGTTTCTTGTCCTGTAAATGAACAATAAATGGGGAAATTGTTGATTTTTGTTGTTAAATATGATGTAGATTTGGATACATATATACATTGTCACTGTACCTGGTGAGACAGTCCACTTTGTAACACACTGTTCCTGGCTATTTCACACACATCACATGTGCTGAATTTCCACAGCTGAGCTGCTATAGCATACTCCTCCATCAGTGGTTCCTAAAACCAATAAAAAAGAATTATTTATTAAATAATCTGTTAAACTACATTCATTAAATGCACTCTGCAAAAAATACAATTCCAAAGCAACAGCAGCTGTATATTTGTTTGCTTACCTTGGTGTAGTGAAACTGCATGGGATCATCTGTTGACAGGGTCACACACAGACCATTGTGCAGGAACTCTCTAAAAGGGTTTTTGGAGTATTCCAGGAACAGGCTGTTGTTGCTGAGTGGAGACATTGCAATTGGCACCTGGGACAAGTAGTACAGGTACTGCAGCACAGGGCTCTATGGGAAGACAAAATAAACTTAAAAAGGTCCTGTTGGAGGGAAAGAAATGTATTACTAGTATATAGTTAAATCTTTAACATGAAATGTTGGTCCATGTTCCCATAATAAGCATATTCTTAGCTATGTATAGAATTTTCTATGACACATAACTGTAACTGGAAATGAGTTGAAAACCTCAAGGAGCATAAGTTAAAAAAGAAAACAAAAATAACTTATTATCAGTGAGTTACTATAATCAGCTTTTCCTTCTTCACTTTCTGGCATCTGCTTTTGTGTACTCTATCTAATCTAAGCAGTTATTAGCCAACATGAGACCGAGAGTGGTTTTATGCTCTTCAACTGGTGAAGAATATCCCTTACAGTGATATGTGTTGTAAAAATCTCAATATCCACCTTTAGGGATCTAGGAGCTCCCAGGTCAGTGTCCATGGGAGAGAGCTGTTCTTTTTTATTTGTAATCCCTATAAATTGTTCAGACGGCATCTGAATTTCAAAAAATCTTTTTTACTGTAATTGTAGGTTTAAAATGTACCTTCTTCAAGTTGAGTCCATGTGAGATGCTTTCTGCAGTGAGAAAGGCAGAGACCAAATGAGTGATTGATCCAGCTTCTCCACAATGGGGACGGAACTGGAAGGTGCTTAATCCACGCTCTCTATGAAGGACACAAAGGGTATAATATACATGTCAATCAATGCACGAGCCAATGATGAAAGAGTATAATTAAAAGAGAAAACAGCACATCCTCACAGAACACTATTATTATTTCCTATGTGCCTAAATTGACATTGAGTCTGAAAGGACCATGTTCCAGTCCTGGGGCCCCTGGGGTGGATGAGGTCTATCCTGGGTTCCTTAAAGCTCTGGATGTTGTGGGGCTGATTTACCAGTCGATCTACGACTGGTAACAAGCTCTGGGTAGTGACTGAAAGAGCAAGACCGTGGATACAAGCAGCCGAAATGAGTTTCCTCCACAGGGTGGCTGTAGACTCAGAGTAGAGTCGCTGGTCCTCCGCGTGGAGAGGAGTCAGTTAAGGTGGTTCGGGCATCTGGTCAGGATGCCACCCGGACACCTCCTTCGGGAGGTGTTTCGGGTATGCCCCACTGGGAAAAGGCCCCTGGGCAGACCCAGGACACGCTGGAGGGAACACATCTCCAGACTGGCTTGGGAACGCCTTGGGGTCCCCCAGAGCAGCTAGAGGAGGTGGCCGGGGAAAGGGAGGTCTGGGCTTCCCTGCTTAGGCTGCTGCCCCCGCGACCTGGCCCTGGATGAGCGGTAGATAATGGATGGATGGATGGATGGATGGATGGCGCACGTGTCACTCGTGACACAGATCAGAGTACTTTACAGTGAATTGTGTTGGTGATCGTAAAAAGACAGAAATGACGTAAGATAATTAATATGAGGCTGAGACCTGCAATAAATGGAAGGAGATCTGGGAGATTTTAAATGAGACATATAGTATGTACAATATAATTAAAAAAAATAACATGAATTTGATTTAATGTGTAATAACACTTGCCATGCATTTTTTCTCCACAGTTGATATGAGTTAAGTAATGTCCATTATAGCTCTAATCTGTTTTTGGTATTGGTCTTGGTATTGGTCTCAAACAGCTATGGTCTTGGTTTCGCCTTAGTGGTGTTGGTCTTGGTCTTGGTACCCTAAAGTGTCTTGGTCTTGATACTCTCCGGTCTTGGCCATGTCATGTTCTCGGTTTGGGCGGTCGTGACTACAACACTACTGCATATTGAAATGTTACTCTCATTATCTATGGATTAATTAATCACTTCTGTGCTGAGAATTGACTGAGTGCTTGTACTAGGAAGCACTAGGTCAAGTCCTAGACTGAAAAGTTTTTTCTGTCAGTCTCATAAAGCACTCTTTTAATGGGGGTGTGTGTTTTGAGGAAGCATGAGCTCTTACTTCCTGAGGTTGTTGAGAACCATGATGTTTGCATACATGTGGAAGATGTAGTAACTGTAAGGAGGGTTTTCCTCTGCAGTCCACTGTTCTGGCTTTGGGCTCCTGAGGGAGAACATGTGATTGTGGTGTTTGGACTCGTCGTCTACGCTGTCAAAGCCTGACACCTACACATACAAAGAAAGAAAAAAAAATTGTTTATTAATAGGACGGTTAGACAACTGATTCGTGTTATCATCTGTCATTGTGTAAATTAACTGGTGTACACAACTCCCCACTAATGATAGTTACAGTTGTTGTCAAATACATTATACTAAATGCTAACAGCTTACAAATTAATTCCTGTGCTGAATAAAGCATTTATTATACATTTATATTCTGCATATTCTAAATAATAAATGTTAAGTTAGACTCACCTGCAATTAATTAATAGTAACTAGGTAACAGTAGACATGATTTATAAATTGGAAGGAATTAATGACTGAATAAAATTAAGAATTTTACATAAATATAAAATAAATTTGAATTAGATTTTATGCTGATGAGAACTGAGAAATAAAAAGAGTCTTACATATTTTAGGAAAACATGAAGTTCTTTGTTGTTCTGTGGGTTAACAGTAGCCTCAAACAACGGAAGAAATATATTCTCCAGCATCTTGGAAAAATTTGGCACCAGCTTCTTGGACTTGAAAATGTCACTGAAACATAAAATAATGTCGTACACATATATCATTCATGTTTTAAGGAAACTAACTAAATTAGTTTTATATTTAGAAGCTTTAGTTTTTCTTCAGATTGCACCACTCACTATATTCTGGGCACCTGAATGATCCACCTCATGTTTGGAGAGTGTACTTTATGGTGAATAAACCACTTGGACAGACTGTCCCACTCTTTTGGAGAGCGTCCATATATGGACAGGCGTGGTTCTGCATACTGATATTTACTCTCCTCCAGGTCGTGAGCCACTTCCTGTTAAAGGTGAAGGACAGTGCACTAAACTGCTGCTGCACACGTTCAAAACTAAAATGTAGAGTTTTAGTATGTGATACCTTTATGATCCGTGCAAAGTATTCTCCATTAATAAGGTTTTCTGTTTTCAGAAAGATTTCTCGAAGTTCACTTGCTCCCACTGGGTTATATTTGGAATTGAACTTATCAAAACGATGGAAGGTCTGTCTCCCCTTTATAAATTAGAAAGGCAGAGATAGCACAGGCATTAGCAGAATGCGGATTCATCTAATTTGCCCTAATTTTAACTTATTCAAAATGTATCACAGAAAAGTCCACATTTTATGAAAACCTAAAGCTAGAACATCCTGGAATATTCCTCTTTTCTTACAGCATGTACATCCAGAGAGTCAACAGTAAGGTCGTAGGGATCCTTATTGAGGCTCTGGAAAACCTGTTGGAGAGTCATCTTTTCTCCAGTCTTTTCCAAAACCACACGGTCTGCATCAGTCTTGTATGTTTTCTTGATAAATGTCAGCAGGTGTTTCTGTGACATGCAGCCAGCTGCATGAATATGTGTGTCCACCTGAGAAAAAGACGCAATACAATCAGTATGGTGGACAAAAGGAATTTGTTTACGTATTCTCACAGGGGGATTCTGGTACACTAGAGTGTGCTGGATTTAATCGCTTTATAACACCTGCACTGGCACATACTGACCTTTCTAACATTGTAGAAATCTCTGTGAGGCACACTTTTCAGTTCCTTTAGCTCAGCCATCTCATTGAGCATCTCGTGGAGGTAGAACTTGGAACTCAAGAAATTTAGTCGTCTGTGACAATAAGTCTTCCTGAAAATTAGATTAGACCTTTGTTTTTAGATTAAGGAGCAACAACAACAACTTAATTCACACCCAGGGCTTTTATTACAGCCAGAATAGCTATAGTGAGTTTTTTTTTGGGTCTTACGTGGGGCCATCTGCAATCATTGCGAGCACATGACTGAGATCTTTTACGAAGGTCTTTAAGTCTGGGTAAGGAAGGTCATGGGGCTGGTTTGCTTTCAAAGCCTCTGCACTGTCATAAACATAGACTATCCCATCATTCATCTTCAGATCATAGTTCAGGTTCTCAGGGATGTTCTCCATGCTGTAGGGATCCTTCCCATGTGTTGGATGTGGACAGATTACTGGAGATTAAAACATTTTGATGTTACATTCATATAAACAGATCAAATCACAAAACATGTAACTTAAAAAAATTCAAACCTGGTAGGACCTCGTCTTCTTCACTCCATCTTGTGTTCTTAGCACTGCAGAGGAACTGGGATGTGGTTCTACAAAATCTATGGTAAGCTAGTTTTGAGTATTTCTCACGTAGAAGTAGAGCCTTAAACAGACTTTTGGTTGCCTGTTCATAGTCCTCTACTGTTATCTAAATGGGAATATAACATAACACATATTGTATATAATTTAATGTTTAAACTGTAGTGAACTGTTAAGTATGTAACATGTAGTCATGTTTTATGTGACTAGCTGGGAACATTTAGTAAATATATATTAATTAGGTAGTAAAAGCATTATAAATGTTTATCTAATTGTGACACAGATTAATGCTAGTACTTACTCCAGCACAGTAATCACCACTAATAGTGACCCTCTGGTAATCAGAGAAGTTTTCTGGCAGTGGTGAGCAGGTAGAGCTGGGGGACAAAAACGGAGGCGTGTGACCAGTCCAGTCAGTATTCCCTGGGATCTGCAAGGACATTGACTGGGAACGAATCATCATCAAACTTTTCTTCCTGAAAAATCCGCAACAGACTTCTATAAATCACATTGTTGATGACACTTTATCTAATATGGTGCCATAAACAGCAGAGCCCACCTCTTGGTACTCTCCTCTGACTTTTGCTCTGCCAGCTCTTTAAGAATTTCATGTTCCCTTGCTTGCTGGAGGCCAATTGGGCAGTCCTCGACCATGAACATCGATAAGTCATCCTTATTCTCTTTTTCTTTTAGCGCTGATGCATAGACTTTCTCTGCTAACAGTTGCGTCTCCTCCTCTGACTCACTTAATGTTACCTTTGGGAATTGACGAGGCATGTCTGCAAGTAGGCAAAGATACACTGAAATGACAGTAACATGCCATCACTTTTAAATTCTCAACATTCATGACACCCTTTCAGGAGTGCAAAACTTGCTGAGCAATTCCTGATATGTTACTTACCAACAATTTGTTTATAACTACACTAATTTATTACAAACAGTAATGTCCAACAGATAAATGTCTATTTCTGCACGGAAATAACTTGTGTGACAGTGTCTCGTTGATGATAAGGAACATTGCAGCAAGGAAATGCTGCATGGTGTCATCCAAGGCAATTTTCCACTCTGCCAGGATGCTTCCAGGAAGCTTATCATTCCCGGCACACAACACTATCCTGACAACAGCTGGGTGCATCACCACTGAAAGGAGCTATATAGCTTCACATGGACACAGTGAAAAGGGATAGGCTCATAAAGCTGTATTGATCTGGATGATGGCCTTATAAATAATTTAACATCCATCAGACACCCTGAAATCATTTAAATGAACCAAATACACCTGCTCTTATTACTTTCTCAAATATTCATTCCTACACATAGCTCATGTACACCAAGTAAGCTACAACTAATGGTTATGTGAAAGCTATTTTCCATATACTGGAAATATTTTATTTGCCTCACTACAAAACAAATTTATGCAGCTCAAATGATAGTAGCCTACAGCAAAAAGATGAATGTGGGGGCATATTATTAACAAATGAAATGAATGCAAACCTATACATGTACAGTAAACATAATGAAAAGCAAAGCAAAGACATTATCAGGTACACAGGAATTCTGGTAGCCACCAAAAATTCCTTAAAAAAATACAAAGGAAAGATGAACAAAAAAAACGTCACATTATCAACTATCTTACAACTGCTAACAAGTTGAATGCCATGTTAATTTACGTTAGGTGAATAAATGAGAGAAAAATCACCTTGGCGGAGGAACACATGTGGCGTAGCCTGATCACACACGTCGTAGCTACCGTTACATTAAGCACCGTTAACAGTAACGTACGCGAGCGGTAAACGATCAAGTAGCTAGTGCTAGGAACGTTAGTTAGCTAAGTGTAGCGGGTTCTAACGTACTAAAAGTGTAAAATATTAACATTTTGCTTTAGTGTTACCTCTAATGTGTGTTTTATACTTAACCTCCGGTATTATGGAACACCCTCACTTACCCTGCTGATTTTCTCCTTCTGGTGAGTTCATTTAAAAAGACAGCTGTTAGTTTACATTAGCTGGTTCAATGTTCGTTTTAGCCAAACCGTAAACGTATCATGTATTTAAAGAAACGAAAGTTGTCATCCCCGAGTCTATACCAGTATAACTTTGTTCCTCAACAGTTTCCAACAGTTCTTGTCTGTTACCATGACAACCGGGGGTCAATCATGTGTCACGGAGGGTAAAATAAAAATATTGAGCGTTTTTTTGATGATCATATCATATCATCTATATTTTACATGATATAATATATACAACTTCAAGTACATTTATTTAGGTTTTAAATTAGAACTAAAAAAAATTATTATCCAGCTGTTTGAAAATTAATGACAGTTTTATTCATTTTTAGGCAAAATACCCAAATGTTAGTATTAAATATTTTTCTTAGTTTAACTATCCAAAAAGGTTGAGAGGCTGTGTAAATCTACATTAAAACAGAATATAATGATTTGCAAATCTCATAAACCCCTATTTTATTCACAACAACAAAGAAAACATATCGAATGTTAAAACTGAGGAAATGTGCCATTTTAGAATAAATCTAATTTGGAATAGAGCCATGTTCATCACAGTGTAAAATTCCCTCTTCTTCCAACAATACTGTTAACAAGTTTTGGTTGAGGAATGTTGTCCAGTTCTTGCCTGGTAAGGGAACTGTCCTGGGGCATCTTTGACATATTTTGTACTTCAAAATGCACCAGAATTTTCAGTTGGTGAAAGACCTGGACTGTAGGCAAGATAGTTGAGCATTCTTCTACTCCGTATATCCTGCTGTTGTCATCAATGTCGTATGCGGTGTAGCATTGTACTGCTGAAATATGCAGATGTGGAAGCTTTTCATTACATAGACACTAATGCCCCCATACTATAAGAGATGCAGGCTTTTGAACTAAGTGTTGATACCAAACGGGAAGCTGCCTCTCCTCTATTTCAGTCTGGAGGACATGGTTTTCAAAAGGAATGTCACAATATGAATAATCTGACTACAGAACAGTTTTCCATTTTGCCACAAAACTTTTTTTAAAGCACTTCCCAAGGAAGATAGCAGTGTTTTGGATAATGTTCATGTATGACTTCTCCTTTGCATTATAACTTTAACAACTAAACTGAACTGTGTTACAGAAATATTCAGGAGAAGTAACCGTCTTCTGTTGTTTCGCTGCCATCAATTTCAAAATTATATTTAACTTGCTCTTGTGATGCTTGTTTACACTGATTATTTTGTGTAACGTTGAATTCAGCATTACAGGATCCCTATTGATCAAAGTGTCTGATATAGGAAATATCAGATCAGATATTTGATAAAGCGATGCATGGTGCTTCTCTGCAGAGAGCATTATTACCTTATTATATGGGGCGTATCTTGATGTGCATACTCTGAACTGTGCTGATATATGTGTATGCATCCTTGTGTTGTGAATCTGCTCAACTTAACTATAAAACAACACAATGTAATTTACAACATTGCAGAGAAAGTGAGAGAATGAAAAAGTAGATAAGCTCACTCTTTCCCAAAAAAGAGGTGCTTCTCCTCTTTTCAATTCCTCAGAAGCCAGGCCCTGAAGAAGAGTATATAAAAAGCTAACGAAGTGCACTCATCCATGAAAAATTTCCATTACACAAATGCATTTACAGTTAATCTAGATTCATTTTATTGAATCTAGATTAACTGTATGAATATATGAATGAGTTTTATTAGAGCCACACATTCTGTAAACCATATAAACCAGTTACTAGTTACAAATTATCACACACAGGTTAACACAATGATTTATGATTGTAAAACAAGAATTTTTTGAATGAAATTTTGAAGACACACTGATTCCATTATTACACAAGTGGGATAAAAAAGTCCACTCACCTCGTCAGGTTCTGCTGACTCTGAAATGTATATAAAGTGTGCACATATCCCCTCAGAGAACCATCTGCTGTTCTCTTGTTGAAGATACAGTAAATGATATCATCCACCACCCTGCAGTGCATAACACTCCATCCTTAACTCTTTCATTACCATGTTGACACATGACACAACAGTTTTCGGTATGAAGACCAATTAGTGCCTGTCTATTGTATTTGTTTTATTTACTTATTTAATGTTACTTATATTTTTGCAATATTGTAAGTAATTTTAGCATAAATACACCGGCATCTGAAAAGTCTAATCACTGATCAAGTCTACAGCATGAAGACAAAACACAGCTTTTTAGATGTACTTATTTAACTAACAAGAGCAAGCACCTCAATTTTTGCATGTTTTCTGTGTATATTGCAAGAAAAATCTAAACTGCATGTCTGTTTTTACCACTGATTACGTGAATGTTTAGGCTAGCTCCTAAAGATAGATCGGGGGGCTTTTGTCTGATACCTTTGTACAACAGAATAAGTAGTCCCAGCAAAGGAGCAGATTAACTGCTGTGGTAATAAGCAGCAGGAGGCCCCATAGTCCCTGATTTAGCTTGACAGTGTGAGATTATTAGGCTAACCCTCTCAAATAAGGTTATGGGGGTATTTTTAGAGTTGGCAAAAGGATCAACTCCTATTCCTCGGTTATTCATTCTGATGTCTGGTTATTTACCTAACATCTTCTCTTCTCCCCTTCTCTATAGAATAACTAAACGTCACTGTCCGTGAACAGTGGCACAGACAGTTTCTAATACTAGAGTTAGTTACATCCAGGTGTGACCATGGCACAGTTAGAAGGGCAATCGGTATTTGTCTGCCCAGGAGCTGGTGGTTGGTGTGTAGCTTCCAAGTTCTCCCTGATTCCTAGCCGTATGTCAAAGTGACTCCGGACAAGACACTGAAACCTCAATAATTTGAAAGGAATTAATAATGTATGATTTATTGTTATTATATCATTATGTTTAAACCAAAATTGTGGGTAACTAACTGACTACAACAGTAAAAAAAAGTTAAATACTTGCTCCTTAGCAGCTAGTTGATTTTATTTTTTTACCAGTTGACTTATAGCATTCAGTTTCTTGATGATGCTATCATCAATTGCTGTCGTCACCAGCTGATTGGCTTAGAAGTGACACTGACCCATACTTAGCAAGTACATTTGACTGAGATCTATTGGTTCTATTCTCGGAATGCTTTTACTGTGTTAAAACTAACGCACTAGATATACTAACACGACACACTTTTTAATATAAACTAAACTCCTTCTCAGTAAAGCTAAGCTATAGGAATATAATTCAGTGCACAGTATATACAGAAATATAATAAAATTCAGTGAGCCACTAGATGGCACATTTGCTTTGTTTTAGTTTCAATATTTGTTAGGCTCCTGTCATTTTGTTATGTCTTACTGACCTGTGTTAGATACTCTGTATAGTGATGATTTATATTTGTTCTATGCTCTATATCAGTGCCCGCTTTCAATGCAAAAAGAAATACTGAAGCTACAAAAATTGCCATGATTTCTTGAGGTGGAATTGTAGGTTAACACTATAGATTCTTTAATGGAAAAGAAGATGTCCTAAACCAGCACACTATAACAGTTTTACACACCTTAACTCACTAGATGGCAACAGAGGACATACCATTTTGCAAGACAGTTTGGAACCTCACTTTGTTTCTTTAGTGTGTTCGGACAGCTGTGAAGGACAGATGTTCTATGACCACAGTGCAATGTGCTTTTCAGATTCATTAAAACAAAAATCAGTATGAGACAATCAAGGTCTAAATAAACTGAAGTCATAAATACTTTTATCAGGTGTCTGTTTTGAATGGGATGATCATGATCAGTGCTTTGTTGTAGCAGTTTTTGTGATGCTCTCACAGGAATGTCAGACCGGAACTCCCCACATTGGCCTCCTTGTGTTCCAACCATCTACCATTAAATACAGATGGAACTAAAGCTCCTCTGATGGCTCTAGGGCTGCTCTATGTTGTAGGGTGAGCCAACAAATATGAGCTGAACCAAGCAGGAATGCGCCTGGCACCTTGGCCCTTGTTTTTAGGGGAAGAGGGGGGGTGTCATAACTAGGGGAATGTAGTAAGAGGAGGGGAGTCTCTAATTAGACCCGGTAATCAGTTAACAGAGACCAGGTGCTCTGTGTCTTGCCATAGCAGTCCACTCCAGACTAAGGAGTGCCACCTTCAATTTATAAGAGGAAGGAGCAAAGGAGGTCTAGACAAGATCATATTATTTTATGAAAAATGTTTATTGAATGACAATGTTATTGCTTTGACACAAATAAAATAGAACACATTTACAAATATATAATATACCTATAAAACAGATATCCTATTACCACAGTTTGCAAAAGAATAATGACAAACAGCTACAATGCCCATATATATTTCTTCCTGTACAAAAATAGTTCTTTCTGTGTAAGTACTTTAATGTAACCTCTATATAATATTTAAATAAAGTAATTCATATATACATATACCATCAATAAAAATACATATAGATTGCACGTGTTTTTATACAAACATTTTCAAGTATATTTCAATCCATTGTGGACTGGCACATATCTCACAGAATCTAAGGCAGTTTCCCTTATACAGTGTCCAAACATTGATATAAACTGAGAGCTTCAGAGCTCTGTAGCCTATTTTCCTGTTTGGCATAGTGATGAAGATGTCTTTTCCTGATGATTCATTTGACTTTAAGTCCAAATGGAAAAGTGCAGACATGTACTGACAGTTTGATGGATCATGGTGGTATAATCCTTAAAGAATAGTGCTTATTGGTCAAGTCTTGGCCTTGAAGAATAAGAGCGTAAAGTTCCAGAATGTTAGAAGAGAGTTTCCTCTTTAAGCCAGAGGATGTGTGCCTTTTGCCAGGTATTAGCACTCTTCCTTTCCCTCGGCCAAGCAGAGAGCAGCACCTGTAGTTTACTCCACACCGTGCCATCCAGTGTCTGTAAGCTAGCAGCTTTACATTGTGGATCTGCAAAGCTCAGCCTTTAGAGAAACTCAGTGCAGTCAGTCTCGCTCTGACTCAGTCCCCCAGCTTGGAAAAAATGTACTGGAGGATACTTGGCAAGAGTCTGAGGCATTTTGAGCATTTTAGAACCGAGCTCACTGGACAGTAACTGTGAATTATTCCCTTGCTTTTGTTTCCAACTCCGCTTGCAAAGTCCCACTCATGTCTGTCTGAGGAGAGCTTCAAGCTTGTGAACTTGTGAGTCAGTTGCACGCCACACGGGCCTGAGCCTGCCCTTCTCTAGCCTCAGTGTAACTCCGTGCGCTGGAAGAGATCGGCGCCTCCGTCCGTATCCCTGTGGGCTGATCTTGTCAACAGGGGCACTCCCAATCTTCAGCCTGTTGTTGAGCTGGTACAGGCGGTGTGCCAGGTCGTGCACTGTGCAGGTACCCAGCGAACAGCCTTGTTTTGACTGGTTTGCTGAGTTTTTTGACCTCTTGGTTCGGACATTGATGTGAATGCTAAAGAACATAAAGAAAGACGGTATGTTAGTCTTTTTGTTTTGTGCATTTTGTGTTGTTGATCAATGGCAGATCTCCACCTAAATGTCCTTTCAGCATGATCAACAAATGCAGACAGGTTACAGATTCTCAGATTGAATGAAAAGTGTCTCACCTGGAATGTGGAAGCATGGAATCTCTGATATCCTCTGGTCTGACAAAATGCTCAGACTCTGGTGTCTTCTCTACTGATACACTGTCAACATCCCGTCTCAATCTGCTTCCTAGCCACATGCTTAGTCTGGAAAAGGAGAAAAACATTCAATTAGTCATTAGACAAATGATTCAGTAGACAGGTAACTGCTGTGGCATCTAGCTTCAGATGAAAACCACTTTCATTTCTGACTGAAAGACTCACCTTTTTTTCAACTCTGGGTTTACTTCAAGTTCCACACAGTGTGCTACTGTTGCCAGCAGGCAGCAATAGAGGAAGGACTGGAAGATCAATTTCATTTTGACTCCTGTGGAGAGTGGAGAGAAAACATTTGTTATTTATGCTATAAATTAATATTCAACTGCATGAATTTCCGACTCTATGCATGTAAAAGTCTTTCATATAGTAATCTCACAAGTGCGGCACTGGTGCATGCTTACACAAGAGTCCAAAAGCCAAGTTATTTGAACTTATCATTCATTTATTTAAAAAGTTAAGCTAAGGTCAGATTTTGCGCGATTAAGTAAACCTACAACCATGCTTTGGGCCCCTGGCCAGTTACATGAAGGACACAGTCTACAAATGGGGACTCCAAAATAGGCTCAGCTCAAAAGTCAAATAAAACTTTAACTCAGTCACAGGATAGAACAGGATAAAATACAACAAATGAATAGCAACAAATGGGCAATATGCAATGTACTGCCTCAGCTTTGCACCTTTAAGACCTGAACTGCTTATATAACTAGACAGATAACCTGTCCTTGTTCTTTCAAAAAAGCAAGGATAAAGCCATCAGCTGGAAGCAAAGCACATCATACCAATATTCTCTTTAAATAGAAGTGCACATACCTGTAACTACCAGATAGTTCAACTGGATGCAAAAGCTCTTTTGTAGAATCAGTTGTAAAAAGTACTCCACAGGTTTCTTGAAATTGCCACTGGTTCTGTAAGGCAGCTGTGTCACTCTGCTAATAGTGCCTAGACACCAGGCAGGGAGCTTTTATATTTTACAAGAAGTGGGAGGGGCCCAGTGACACACAGGCTCTCATCCTTTCCTCCACCCCAGCTGCATTATTGCTGTGCTGTAGCTCATCTAGTACAGCAACACAACAAATTAAAACTGTAAAAAACAACAATTCTAAATACTATATTAAAATGATTATAGAATTACAGATTAAGTGGCATTGCATCCATGGTTTCATTATGTTGCTTCAGTTAAAGTAACTTTTTCACAGTTTATAATAAACGATGCACCAGATTTGTTATCTATAACTGATTTGTTCGCATAAAACAGATTAGTACCAACAAATCATGTTCATTTTTGTAAGTTATCTAAGTAAAATACAACATTTAATGTCCCAGAGAGACAAAAATGTTTGTCCCAGCCAACTGCTTTCTCTAATGGGGGTTTTGGAAATCTAAATAATCACACAAGAAAAGATTTAGACATTCATTATTTGAACTTAAAGGTCAATCATGTATAGCTTTTCTCAGCAATGTTTTCAGCCCAGCTAACTGTACAACAAACAAAGTATAAGGAATGTTGCCTCAGTCTGCCTTTCAGGGCACTCCCTGACACGGCAAAGTTCTCAGCTTGAAAGTACACTGGATAATAAAATTTGAGATTTGGAACGACACAAACATTCAGTAACTCATTAAAATTTGTAAGTATGCCCAGCTGTAAACACAAAATACTCTATATTTGTTTGTACAAGGCCCCTGACTTACCATGTATTTTATTTTGATAAAAGTAAAATATAATTTTACAGTTCTCAAAAATAAATCCAGAGTCAGAAAATTCACTTAAACAATAATCTCGAATGTATGAAGAATGTTAGTGTAGACATTTTAAAAACAATTTAACTACTTTGTTGCTGTTATGTCTCAGTGGACATCATCGACTCACATTATTCGAAGTACGATGACCAGTGCAGTCACTCATAAAGTTTGCAGATCTTTTTAGATGATAAGGCTATGTCAGTGTGTTATAATTCAAGCTGAGTAACACAAATCAATAAGTCAGAGCAATGGAAACAGTATAGTCTGCGAGGCCCTGAACAACAGCCTTTCAGGGTGGGCTGTGGTGGTGGTGGGGGTGTGGGGTAAAAACTGACATTTAAAAACTAAAAGATGACATCATTAATATTTATCAGTTTAGAAATTCCAGGTAAAAATTTCTGTAATGTGTTGTGTAAATGTGTTGTAAGTAATCCTTTCATTTTTTATTTTTGTTTCACTTTCATTTACTTCAATTAAGTTCAATGTTAAAACATTGTGATACACTGGCATTTCAGCATCCAAGAATTCCCATCTTTTTGTTTTAGTTACTGACGAGGGACCTTCCTGAGTTTATTTTTATCTCTCTCGACCTCATTCCACACATGGTGATACATTTTAAACTGGAAAAATACATAAATGTCAAACACATGTTCTGTAAACCAGCAAATGTTTTGTAAGCACCCTGTAATGATAATTGACTCCAGCAGACAAGTAATCCCTTTACGAGAGTTTACAAAACGTTATTGTGCAATCGTGACAAACAGAAATTCTGCTGTTGCTTTTTGGCTCCTTATATAGCAATACTTGATTGTACTGTATGAAGCTGCTGACTGACAGTTTTTGTGCAACCTCACACTCAATTCATGATCAGGTACATGGGGCAGGTAACCTGGGTAAGTAATACCAACAAAAACTAACACACTCATGACTGCCGGGAAAAACAGGGTGTCAACATAAAGCCACAATTTTGACAGGTGATTCACAATTATCAGAATGAGATTATGTACCTGGAAATGTCACATGTTCTTCATAGTCACATGACTGCTACCCAGCATCTTGTGTAATGATAAACTCTACATATTTTTCCATATTTTGACTCAGGTACAACCATTTGACTCTGTCTGTCTTTGTCTTCTTTTTTAATAACAAACTTAAACAATAGGTGTTGTAGAGAGATTGATAGCAAGAGACATAGAGAACATTAGAAACAACAATAGAGAGACACTGAGAAGGGAGATGAAGAGTGAGTGAAAAGTCAATGAAAATTGCTTGCTGTGTTCCTGCTATTGTTGACAGTGGTTTGTGTGTTTAACACATTCAGTTATAACACTGATTTCCATGGGCTATTCACAGTGACAGCTTTTCCTGTTTTCATAAATATTCAACATTATGCACTAACCGCAGGCGTTTGCCCTGTCTCTCACACTTTTTGTCAAATCATAACTGTGTCTAGCCTAATAGAGAAACTCTAAATCAAAAGAAATGTCTGTGACAGCACCAAGAATGTTTCTCGCACATGCAAATATTGAAATCCACATAATATCCTGATGAGTTTTAAAAAGTGCACATTCTGAGATATCAAAAGGAATATAAATACCAAGAAAAAAAGTTATGATTTGGAAACCTAGAGACATATTTATTAAGCAAACCAAAAAACTTGTAGGGTATTTCATTCTGATGAAGAACACTTATTATAGCATTATTATATCTCCCTCACTTATTATAAAATACTGTATAATTATTGCGCTGTGCTGGTTGTTTTGAAGTCACTGACATTTGAAGGTGGGGGGCAAAGGTGCTGTGGAGCCGAATAGGATCTCTGTCAGGACACGGGGCTGTATTTGTAAACCGAAGGGCCCACGCCCATGGATGTCTGCCGCTCCTGCACGCAAGCGCAGTGACACTCCTTCTGTCAAATATGGCTGTGCTTTGGAAGAAGGAAAAATGCTGAATTGTGTTGCTATATCTCGGGAAAAACAGCAGACATGGCTAGATTGGCAGATTATTTTATTGTCGTGGGATACGATCAGGAAAAAGCCGGTAAGTCTGGCGGTGGGGCGGCTCGCAGAAGCTGAGGTTTATGTCCAGGCCGTCAATCAGTGTGTGCTGCTGCTGCTGCTGCTGCTGCTGCTACATAGCTTCGCGCTTAGCTTCACGTTAGCCACACGGCTACCAGGCGAGAGTGGAAACACTTTCTTTCTCTCAGTAACCGGCCGGAGGCAGCATATGCCCCGCCGGGCGTGTTTTTACGGATGAAGCACAAGTCTCCAGTGGAGGATTACACACGGAACATGACGATAATTGATTAAGATCAAGCGAAACTTTTCATGGATTCAAAATCTGTCATATCCTGTCCCTGTTGAGCGTGCTCCTATCAGGTCCGGGGCTGGTCTCACTACCAGCTAATGGGACATATTTGCTGAATAATAACAATAGAAGATGGTATAAAACCAGACCTAGCTCCTCCTTGCTCGTATTTGTTTTGCTGACACAATCTACTACAGGAATGCTACTCGTAGCCAATGTTTGCGTCCATGTTTGGTGTTTATGTTGCGTAAGGCTGCGAGCAGTGGTCCTGCACCTTTGGGTCTATTTTTATCTGCTACAGCTAAGCTCGGCAATGAGTTGTTGCAGTATGTTTCTTTTACTTTCAGGAAGAGTACTCAACTTTTTCACGATGTGCGTGTCGTTATACAGCTGCAGAGAAAAGCAGTGCGCGGCCAGGAGCCTCTGCTTTTGTCTCCCTGTTAGGTAGTGGGACAGGAAGCTTCCCATGCGAGACCTCCAGCCTCAAATTCCTCTACGACAACACTGCTCTTTTAAGCGTTGATAGATTACAACGGTTTGGGAATATGCCCTCACATTTCAGATTTACTAACGTATTTTGGTATTTTGTAAATAAAACCCGGCAGCAGTTTATTGTCGTTATTCATCGCCCGTTTGTAAATGTTCAGTGAGAACTGTTGCACAGGGAGCAACCTGAAGGAAGTGAAATATCCGATCTGACATGGCTGAATTCAATAGCCTATGCAAGTAAAAAGTGCAAGTGTTCTTTACTCAACGCTTTTGAAGCTGATGCTGTCACGAATGTTTAACTCCAGAATTGGTCCGCATGTGTCTCATGGATAAAGTTTTCCGCAGAAATCTGAAATGTTGTTGAATATGCTTAAGTGAATATGGAATTACTGACAACCTCTAAAGCTAGTCCTTGTCCCTGTAACACCATGTGTGTCAGTGCAGTTAAAACCTTTAGCTCTATAGCTTGTTATGTACAATAAAGCATCTCAGTGTTGTGCTACAGAAACAAAATGTTCCTGGTGTCACTAGTAGAGTCAGTGTGATTCACATCCATACTATCTCCCCACAGAGCACAAACGTTCAAGGGATAATGAGTTTGTTTTGTCTAACTCCCCTACCTTCTATAGGGTGATGATGATTGTGGAGCGAGCACCAAACCTACACCATCTCAGATTGTGGCTGATTAGGGCACGTCTTAAGGCTTATCACACGTAAGCCTTTGTCCTCTTAAGGACAAAAATGATCCTCCACTTTTCATTGAATTGTATTTTTCTGCGTGTATTATGTTGCTCAGTGTAGTGATTCGAACCAATTGTTGATTTGGACAGGTGCTCTGAAAAGGTGGAGAGGTGTAAGAGGGAAGGAATTCCTCAGAACTGGAAAATTTAAATGACCTTTTGACTTGAAGATTACAGTTTTTTTTCTATAATTTTTCCCACATCAGTGTTATGCTTTCACCAGTTGAAGTTGTGTTGCAGAAACCTGTCATGATGATGTTCAATAGGTCATCTAGAGTCTAGACAACAGATTTTACCCTCCACCTTGTTTGTTAATTCAAACCAGGGATTGCAGGGACCAGCGTCTGCTTGGGTCATCATCAGGCCTCCTGCACCGTACTGGCTTTTGCTCCACTGGCCTGACCCAAATCTCATTGTTAGATTACTATGGATGAATCAGTTGGAAATAACACTAAGCGTGCAATCTGTTGAACAAGCCTTGTTCTAATTTGTAAAGGATCAGAAATACACTGTAAAGAATTTGTTGCCATAAATGGAAAGGTTCTAGATAGATAGAAGCTTCTTGCAGGTTAGTATTATGGAGGTAGGATTACAGACCGTTACAATATAGTGGAGTAATTTCTTCTTTAGCCTGCACTGTGTTGTTGCATGACACACATTTCTAAATGCCTTTTGGGCATTATTTTTAATTTCAGTACCAGTTACAATTACAGTCCATGCTAGGATTTATTTTTGAACCTTTCATGAGTTTACTTTCTATTACAAACTGAAAAAGATTGTTTATTTTTGTACAGACTCAGTCAGCACATGCACAAAGAAAGCACTTTTGCAGAAAAACTAAAAACCAATAATCTTTTTAAAACAAGAAAACCATCATTTAGGTCTTTCAGAGGTTCAATGTTTTATTCTGCTATTTTACATACATACTAGAGACTGGAGATACAATAGAAATGGTCTTCTTTCTAAACTTGTACACTCAATGGTCATCTCTTCACTTTGGGGTAACTGACTGCATAGTACAGGAGTTGTTTGCATTAGTATCATAGTATCACTGTATCATTATGTAAATGGAACTGCAACTGGACTGAAAAAAACTGATCATTAATGTATACTTTGTTATTTGCAGTTTGAATAGAGTGACACATTTCTGATAATGGAAACTTAAAATAACATGGAGAACTTTTCACAAGATCCGAATGTTAAGGAAGTTGCTTGAAACTTGTACAAAGAGGCTGAATTTATGTATTTATAAACACTCTGAGCTTTTGTCTAGAAATATGTTGCATAAACAAGTTTCAACAAAATTTAACTCTAGATAATCACTTCAAGATTATATTTGACAGATGTTTATATATACTGAGTTGATGGCTAAAGGCTGTATGTTAACTTAGTAAGTACTACATTTGGCTAAATAATACCATAAAGTAAACAGTGTTTGGATACAGTGACTTTAGAGGCTGGCTTTTCCAACAGCTGGAGATGTTGATTTCATGTCGTAGATGCCAGATCTCGGAGTGCTGCCATGTGTTGTTGTTTTTCTTAATTATCAGTTATGTGTTCTGGAGTCTGTCGTGTTTTATCAGTAGTAACATAAACATTTGTTGAAATTCTGATCTGCTCATTGATTGAATATTCTTTTGTAAAAGATTATAATGTTTCTTTTCTTTTCAGTTTGCAATAGGCTTTCCCAGTTTACCTGTAATTAGGTAATGAACTTGTTTCCACATCGCTACTTTTATCTCAAACGGGTTTTTTGCATTGGTGCATTACGAAAATGTATGATATATCATAATAACCTCTGAACTATTTATCCGTAAATCATAATCAATGTGATTTTATCATATTCTATGTATGGCATAGTCTTACAGTGTTCCTTAAACATTGGCATAACTATAATACCTTTTAGATTTAAGAATAAAGCAGACCATAATTTATCAAATTATCTTAAAATTGGTCTACTTGTTTTTTTCTTGTGTGGTCGCAAATGCTGCTTTCACTTTGTTTTCATAGTAATCATACTTCCATGTAACTGTTGCCTGTGTTGGAGTGGAGTGATTATTGCATGGCAATATCCTTTGCGTGACCATGACGCTATTTCAATTATCCAGATGCTCAGCCAGCTGCTGGAAAAACTTTCATTTTCATTTGACTTTCACTTTTGACCTTTTCTTTTCTTCTTACAATCCTCAGATGCTGTCTTACATACTTCAGTCTTTAGATTCAGTCTTTGTTTACTTGCAGCACTAACAGGCCACATTAATATTGTTACTCAGGGTAGGATGGCAGATGTGGAATTATTTCGCTGCTGTTTTACATCTTAGATTTGCTTTGATTGTTTTTTTTTTTACTCCACATTTGACAGCTTCTTACTTGGATTCAGGCTCTGTGGTGAGAGGCACCGTGAACACATTGGAAGAGTTCCTTCCTCTCTGTTGTAGAGTTTAAAACTGATATGAAGGGAAACTCCACTGGCTACTGTTACACTGACTACAGTTTGTTGATAAGATATTATACAATCAGATCTCTGTGATTTTATTGTGGTTATGCAAAGTCTTCTAAAGTTTATGTCAGGAAACATTTTAGTCATGGCAATTTAAACTAAATTGAATATGTTACATTAAATAACTTCAAGAAATACAGTTGGGAAAAAACTAAATCCTATAAAAACATTAGTTTACCCTTTTCTCTGAACCAGACTAACACATTTTCTCAATCTTAATAAACCTAATGACTATTTGTATATTTAAAACTGACAGTGTTGAACTGAAAGGAACTCAGTCTACATGTGATGAAAACGTACATTGTTCTAATCTCAAACTAGTCAGAATTAGATTTCTAGAAGTGAATAAAATGAATTTATTTAATAACCTAGGCTTTGCTAGAAGTTGAAAATGTATCTGTATAAGCACACATATGCACTGTTTCAGCTGTGGCTGCAAACCACTATGTGAACCACTGAGGAAAGGCAGTGACATTGATAGTAGCAAATGGAAAACTTTTTATTTTTTTTGAGCTGAGATATAGACTAAGTGATGAAAAGATGATTGATTAGCTTATATCAAATGTGAAATCTGATCATGACAACTTAAAATTGCTGTCCTTCCTTCTGAAAAAATGACTTTTTCTAAAAACTAGTAGTACTAAAATCTGAGGCTAATATTTCTTCAACCTTTATTTATCTGACCAAAAAAGTAAAGTCAAGTGATTTTCAGTGCTTTCATTGGCCAACGCACATTCAGAGCTGATGCCTGCAAGATATGTAATTAAGATCGTTTTAAATGAAAATGGGTAAATTGTAATTCATAGTTACCCATGGAAAAAAATTATTGGTCATCACTAAAGTTGAAACTAAAAGAATGTTATGTATGCACATTTTTTAAATCCGTCTTTTGACCTTGGTATGATCCTCAGGAGTTATTTACATATTTTTCTTGTCCTGCAGCTGTTTTTGGACACTGGAAAGATTACGGAATTAGCAGTTTATGACATCATGCATTTTCTAATCTCATTTACCCTTTTACCATGCACACACTACATCATATTTATTTGCATATCATCCATTCAGAACATTAGGAATGGATTGAAAAAGTTCTGTGGATGCAGAACAGTTGCCATGACTAAATCTTCTCACAACTTTACCTGGGTGAATGAAAATCTTCACAGACCTTGTTTCCAGGAAACGTTTAGTTTCCTGATAATGGTGACCCATAAAAAGTCAACCAACTGCTGCATTTTCCCTTAAAATATGTATGCTACCTTTGTAGCTAGAGCTAATTTTGCTATCACTACTTCTGCCTTAGAGATTTGAGAATACAAGAATTCTGTTTTACAGCTAGAGAGCCGTAGAGCATGCTCAGAATAAGAATTTGATTTCACTCAAATTATTTTCCCCACATCAGTTGTGCGTTTTCTGAACTCGTAACAAAATGTTGCGAAGTGGTTGTGAAAACATTCTTGATCTTTTAAACGCTGATTTATCTTAGTATAACTATTTGATTATGTGTGACCCTTTTGAGTCTGTCTTAACTCAGGTCTTGACACTGGGGTGGAGAAGGGTGAATAAGTGATACCTGTGTGTTCCAGAACAATGCACCTGTGTGCATGACTGGGCCAAAATCAGGTTAGATGCTGACGTGAATGTTACGTATACTGGCAGAGTTGACTGGTGGCCTGACCATATATGGTAAAATAAGCATTTGGCTGATCTAATCAACAGTAACTGCAGTAAAATAAATCAGGAAGATAAATTGACATTTTTGTCTCAGGAGGAGAAACATCTGTCTGTGCTAATCAAGAAAGACAAACAGCTTTTACTTCTTGGTTTTTCCCTTCTTGATACTAAGCTAAATCACGTAACTTGGTCATAAATTGTTAGGTCAGTTCAGTCTTTTTATTTTGCTTTCATAAGACTGTGTGTGTGTGTTTAGTAAAAGCTGAAATTGCAATTCTGTTGCAGAGATAGGGAATGTTAGGAATATATTAGATTTGGAAATTTTTGGAAGAAATTGGAATATATCTAAAAAACTTCTCAAATTGTTCAATAAGATGACAACTTTATTTATATCGTTAAGCCGCTCTGGTTGGTGCCAACTTAAAACACAAAAAAATAAATTATGCCATCAAGCAGTTTAGCTGGTCTGTTTTATACTAGAATAAATCTAATTAATAAAATGTTACAGCTTTGATCTTTTTGTAATTTCAGTTTCTTAAGTTATTTCATGGCCCAGTACTTGCCACAAACTGCAGTAATACTTTGTGGGTACCCTGGTATCAAATTATGAGTAAATTTGTACAGGACTTTGCAAATCTACAATACTACATATAAGGCTATAGTAGGGGACACATTTGTATTTTTGCATTTGAAATGTCTTTATTTGACAGCTGTGCTAAGAATGAACAGGAACTGAGTCTGTAAACACCATGTTATTAAAAACTGGAACGTGGTTTAGTTTGGGATAGGAGAGATACTGGCAGGGTGATTAATTAAACCTTTTTTTTTGTTGCGATTTTGTCCTCATGATTATTATTGTGCTCTGTTACGGTTTTTTAACAGTGCTTTCAATTTTTCTCATGTTATAAAAGACACTTTTATAACATCAGAAATAAAAGACACTTTTATACTCCTATACAGCAGTATGGTTTTCTCATGTGCTAAATGCCCAGACTCATTCTGAGCTAAAGCATGTTCGCTTGCTAGCAGATCCTGTCACTCAGTCACACAGTCAGAAAGTTTGATTAAAGCAGAAGAACATCCAAAAGAGCTAAACATTCAAATAGAAATTTACCAGTTCATACCAAAATCGTTTATTTGTTTTTGTTTTTGATACTCCAGCAACTACTATTACTGCATATCCTCATCTCCTTCACACATATTTTTGGTTGATTAATTATTGGTTATTCTGAATCCTTGTAATTTTGTAAAAAAATTAAATACACATATATAGTATTTTGCAGCACAATGCTGTTTTATAGTCATACTGACCATATGTGCTGTGTTGGATGTGAGCCATGCTCTTAAACACGTACACACGGGCCGTGGACTTTGACACGTTTTGTTCTTGTTTTTTTTTTTATAACTTCTGCCAAAAATAATTAAATAAATAAACTTGATTTTGGACCTCATTCCCCTAACATTTTGCTAGCGGATGTTCAAATTAACATGTTCTTTGTCAGGCCTGGGTTCCATTATGCTCACTCATGGGGTTCTTTATAGTTATCTGGGGGGTTGTATTTGAGAGCACGGCTTGTTTTAATACAAGAGTGCAGCCTCGTTGGAATGTAAGGAATTTTGTCATTTATTTTCATCCCTGGTTGAAAATTAGAACTTGAAGCACACAGCACATGTGAATTCAATTAGAGAAGCTGTAAAGACTTGAAGACACGTAATGGTCAGACAGACTGTTCTGTTAGCATCAACTAGTCCCATTCTACAGGTGAACAAAGGCAAAAGTAATCAAAAATACCCGTCCTCCTGCTATTTCTGTATAAACTAATACACTTCTCACTTCAACATTTTCACAAAACAAGAGATATTAGAACCAAAGAGCCTCATCGTGTTAAATTAGTCACTCTTTTTGACTGAAGTTTAGGTTTCAAGGAGTTGTTGACAGCAGACTTGAGACTCATCGCTACCCCTGCTGATCTCATATCTTGATGATGTGCAGCAGTTTGTTCTCCTGTTTGTTGAAGCACATCGCCACTTTTCTGCATGGTGTCTGGCCTTTGTCGCAACTGTTACTTTTGAATAGTCTGCTAAGTAGCTTGTGTGTTCATGGTATTTGAATATTTAGATAGGACTGCTGAGATGCACTGAAATATGATGGAACTAACATCATGAGTTTTATTCTGTGAGAATAAAAGGACAGTTTTAAAGATATTTTAAAAAATTTGGGTAAAAAACTGTTTGTTGCAGCTCATTCAATTTAGCAGTTTTCCATTAACTACAGGGTCATTGCTTTGACTCCTTGGTTCCTGGCCACATGTTGGAGGGCATCGAGACACTGAACTCCAGAGCTGTGGCATATCAAATGTAGCTACTTCTCCATAATTAATAAACCAATAATGTATATCAAAATCAAATGGTAACATAGTCACTACCAACATACTTTTGAAAGACTGTTTGAGGACGGCATTATCCTTTGTATGAATTAGTATTCTCTTCCTCTTCTCTGGCTATAAACATTACAGCGCTTGCCAATAACAGTGCTATTTGCAGGGCTTCACTAGATATTTAGGACTTAACAGTAACATTAACCATGCGAAGCAGCCAGGCTTCAACTATGTACTGACCTACTAGCTCAGCCACAGCAGAAGTACCTATATAAACTCCCCAAATAAGCTTTAATGTACTTTTAATAACTATCAAAGGACCACTGGCCTCCCTGATGTTTAAGAAGCACAGAAAGCCCAGTTGCTGTCCATAGTTTATTAGCTCTGACTACCAACACCACAGGAGTATGCATACATTGCCAATCATGCTACTCTATATAGTTCCCTGTGTCCCCATACTCCACCATTTAGAAGCTCGGTGATGTGCCTGTATTGAAAAAGATGCATGGTTTTAACTGTTTGACAAAGGTTTAGAGCTAACTGTACATGTAAATCAATAATTCAAAAAGTCAAAAATGAATACATTTAATTTAGAATTTGTACTTTTATTTATTGTGTAAACAAAACACACTTTTATAGTTTATCTTGGTATTAGTTTGAATTCAAGAAATGGGCTGCATGTATTCAGATTTCTGTCTTTTCTTTTTTGACAGGAGGCCATTTTCCTTTGGCTGACAAGTATAAAATGTGTCTTAACTGTCAAATAGTGACTAAGAGTTTAAAATAACATTGAGATGAAGTCATAGGGTCAGACAATGCAGTGTGACAGAGTGCATACTGTGAAACAGACCTTAAAATGCTGTTTTTGGCATGGTAAATGGGGGAAACATTCCTTTAATTAGATAAAATTTTCATTTATTAGCTTTCCAGATTGCTAAACAAGACTGTTGCAGTCGTATATCAATTCTTAAATACATATTGTGGTGTGTTTGCAACTCGTTGACATGAATTATTATATTCAATTTCATTTTCATAGTTTTGCAAAACCAGCCATAGGAGTTCCTGTGGGAAATCACTTAGTTAGTTCATTTGTAAAGATTTGGGTGGTCAGTCTCATAAATCCACGTGGCTAACATTCATTACACCTGCTATAGATCAGTATCTCATTGTGCATTTAAGTATTACATTTATTAATGTAGATTTGTTCGAAAAAAAATACATGTTGTACAGACATAGTGTAGTTGTAGGTGCAGCATGGTGTCAGAGTTGCAGCTTTAGGTTTTTCTGGGTTTTGTGGTCGAACAGAAATGCTGTTGTAGAACACTGGTGCCTCTTGGCTTAACTTTGACTCAGTCTCCTGCCCCAGTATTTGCTTATCAGAGCTTTATCACTGACAACTCCTGCGATCTGCTTTGCATTAGTGGTGCAAGTTCCATATGTCACATTTTTCTGAAACATCTTGAATGAATCAGTCTCACCGGGTACATACCAGGAATATTTTTATTTTTTTTGATTAAATTGACAAAATTTAGAGCAGCATTTTAAAGCCGATTTTGGTTTTATGTGATGTGATTTGTTTACCATCATTGGTGTTAAGTAACCTACATTCACAATAACAGCTCTAAAGATGTCATCATCAGTGGCTTTTTGTGTTGTCTGTCAAAACATGGATGGAATGAGTTCTGTCAATATTCCTGGAACTTAGAAATTACAGCTGGATTTTCCATATGTCAAAAACTTCAACTTCCCAGTTCAAATGGAATACACGATTACCACATAGGTATAAAGAAGTTATGTATAAATTAACCTGTATTTAAACCACATATGGTCAATTCTGACATTGTAGAATTAATAAATATTTATCTAAAATCTAATCTAAAATGAATAAGGAAAATATGTAGTAATGTGTAGTTGGAAAAAAGTTGTGCAAGTTCAGCAATTATTTCTGCCAGAATAAAGCAGTTCATGTTACATTGCATGATTGGAAATCTCTAAATGGATTTGTTTATTAACAAGATAAGGCTGAATAATTTAAGGAGCAATTTTATACGCAGGTTTCGGGCGTGGGGTCCGAGTAATTATCTGGTGGCATTTTGATTCACGTTTGCATGGAGTGATAATCACACCTAAACAAGTGGTGCCTCCATAAGCTGCCCAGCTGATCCACTGGTGATTGGACCCACACAATCAATAATAATTCATCAGAAAACATGCAAACCTCTATGTGCCATTATTCTGCCCCTGGCGTTGATGGACAATTCTTTTTTTTATCTGCAGGTTCAGGTGAAGGATGTGGAAAGACCATACAGCGATTCCCCAAGAAGGACTGGGAGGGAACAGCCTTTCCTCAGGGGGTGGAGATGGTGAGTGATAACAGCCTCCTATAAACCCGAAGTATATCAAGCTGAAATATGTTACCTGCTATATTTGTTTTATTAATTGTGGAAAAATCTATCATCTTTTAAAGAAAAGATGATGAAAGAGGATGTGACAAAGGACAAATTATGTGTGATGCTTCTACATACACTCATTAAATTGTATGTATGAAGTTGCCTCCTGTCTCTGTTCTCATGTGTTGCATGGTTTGACGTCTGATAGAAATCAGTTATGGAGGCCTAGTTAAAATTGACAGACTGTCTGAATCAGTGCTGGCTCGACCCATGTTGGCGCCCTAGGCGAGCTTACAACTTGGCACCCCGTAATCAATTGTCTATAATTGCACCACCACCACCCCATACACGCGCGCAAGCAACAGTCATATGTAGCTACAGCAGGTAGAGACCTGTTAAGAAAATGCTCTTGCATGTGTGATTTCTGGGTTCAAGACCAGGTTAGGGCATTGTATATTTTTCATTTAACCATTTCTGTGTGGATACATTTATATTTAAAAACAATAATTGTCCCATTTCTAATAATAACATTTCTAAAACTGTGTATTTGTAAGTAACCTTTGCTGTCACATCTTTTTTGAGAGACCCACAGGACTTCTTATATCATCATGTGTGTGTGCATGTTTGTGATTCGGCTTAGGCAGTCGCAGTAACCAATGAAACAGGGCTGTGGACGGATCACAACTGTAAAACAACCGGCTATCACATTTCAATTTATTGTGGAGAGAATCACGAGGGACATACAGGGAGAAAAGCCTAAATAAATAACTACACTTTGGAAAACAAGCTGAAAAACCCACGACAGATGATATTTGCACGAAACGTTTTTGAGTGTTTGAACCTGCGCTCCCTCCAGCGAGTGTTGCGCTGGGTGACCACTTAGTTCCCCTATGCCAGGAGCCGGTTCTGGTCTGAATGATTGCATCATTATTATGTCTTAGCTGTTCCAGTTTTAAGGAAATATTATTATAGGTAGTGTCCTAGTTCTTATGACACTCCAACTGACAACTGACTGAAAATATTGTATAAGAAAGGTCTCATAAAAATGTCTGTCACAGAAAGACATATTACACCCCGGAGAATTTTCAAGTCTCAGTAGCATATTTGCCCTTTGCACTATGTGCAGCAGTCGTTGGCATTTCCTGTTTTACAATAAATAATTTTTTTATGCTAAAGTTTCCTATAAACTACCAGTTCATTGATTCACCTCTTTCCACAACATAATTTTCTACATTTTGATGAGCCTATTACTGCTTTCCATTGCTCTCTCTCCGCATATTTCTGTTCAGGAATATTAAGGACGAGCTGCTTTACTCTACAGGGCCACTCTAACTGGCTTGTGACATGGGGTCTGTTTTCCTTATATGGAGAATGCAATGGAAGGACAAATATTTGCTTATCATAACTGGGAAAAACTGTCAATCTCCTGGGTAACATTAGCAGTTGAGAGTATCATACTGCACAGGACATTACGTCTGTGTTATATCTGTTTTCGTTCATTTCTACTGGCTACTGGAGATAAGGTTTTAATGACCAAGCGAAATAGTTTTGTCAGTCGACAGTGAGTGAAAACAGCTAAATGACTCTAGACTGTACATGATCTTTTCCAGTGCATAAGTATGTAAAAACTCCTTTAGTACAACACAATAAATAACATTTAATAAAACACATTTTTGGATTATGTTTCTGTTCTATTAAAAACCCAACTTTAGTTTATGCATTTACAACATTGGCTCTGGTTCATATCGCTTTGAAGCCTGATTTTAGTTTTCTTCTTTGCAAATCTCTATGTGCAGTGACACAATTCGAGAAGTGCAGTTATTTAACTGACAAAATACAAATTGACTTGGAATCTTGTTTGATGAGTCTTCTACACATCCACGTGCAATATATTTTCTGTGCATTTGTTGAACAGAGCAGACTTTGCTCATTAGTGGTTCTGTTCACTGAAAAACTTACAAGATCTATTGGAAATGTTATTGAATGACAAATAATTTTGCGTTATATATATTGTGTGTGTGTGTGGGGGGATCACAGTGGTTGGCAGTCACACTTGGAAGTTTATCATTCAGGACACAGTTGCAGAGCAGCAGCAGGTGTAGAGTCCAACAAGTTGCATAATAATATGGGTCAGATATCCAAGATAAAGATAAATGGAGGGGGCTAATCTAAACACGAGGCATTCCTCAGCATATTATGTTTAGATGAGGTAATTTCTTCATTGTTACAAATGTCCTTTGTATAAAGGGAAATATAATCCACATTTCTTAAGTAGTAATTGTAATTTTAGTTTAAATGTAACATTAAGTAGTGAATGGAGTCTGGTTTGTCTTTTAACGGTTGATAATTAAACATAGGACGTATGTTACTGCAGCTAAAATCTTTACATGGACCTACTATCATTCTGTATATGCTGTGTTTTTTATAAGTCAGTTGAGGACAATTGAGGCTGTTATTCCAGCACAAATGGACATATTGTGAGGGGGTGGTTTGAATGGCATGCAGGCGTCTTCCTGTGTAGTTCACAGAGTCTGTTGGTGGCCATTGTAGAGACAAACTCTGATGTGTCACACAGAAAAACACAGTGCTTTGAATGGGGAAACCATGACTAAAATTAAAATATTCCCTTATCAGACAAAGTGTTAAAAAGAATTTGAACTTTTGTTGATACAAGAGTGAACCCTCTAGCACCGGTCTTTAACCTTGTAGTGAGTCTGACTAATCAGCCAGAATGGCTCTAGTCTCTTGGCATCATCCTTGAAATATGCTGTTGTGGTTTCTGTTTATATATAGAAACACTGACACAAGTAGAGCTAGATCTATCAGCTTAGTGTTTCCAGATGTCATTGAGAATATGCACACTTTTTTGTGTTTTTTGTATTCCATATCTCTGGTGACCCCCGACCCCCGTGCACCTTCCACCCACCCGGTGCATCTTCCTTACGTGTCAACATAGACTAAAATTGAGACGTATCCTCACAGCAAGGAAAACTGATGGCCTCATGTTTCTCATTGAAGGCAGTAGGTCTCAGCTTATTGAAGAGGATGAGATGCAAGGCCATTTTTTAAGGCTGCCCTGCGTGTTCCTGAAACTTACACAGATCATGTACTTTTAAGATCTATCCATATGCCCAAGTATAGCAAGTATAAGATGCTGAATATTATCCGTATGTTGACAACCCAGGGGAGTAAGCAAAAACAGGAAAGAGATGGGTATTGTTCCAGAAATTTGCTTTCCTGCTGCATGGTTGTGTGACGGCAAGAGCCAAATGACTCGCATTCCAGCTTTGAAGCTTTAATGAAGATACACCATAGTGTTTAACAGACCCGCTAAGCAATTTGCATTTTGATTCTGTTTTGTGCTGGAATGTAAACCATTATTATTTGCAGATTTTCTCTACTCCATCAAAAAAGTCAGTCATTTACAAACACTAAGGAACACATCTGTAGACAAAGTGGATGAAGCACGAAAAGCATTTTGTGGTCACAACAGGCCCCCAGCAAACTAAATAACCACAGATGAGGAATGCAACAAAAAAAACGTTTACAACTTGTGCTAGGAAAAATGTGTTTCTAATCTTTTCAGGCAAGTGATGATGATAGAAACATTTCAAACCCTCATCTTTTATGGATGAGCCAGGTTTGTAGCTGGAGGTCAAAAGTGCAGCTAGTACATTTCCATTAGCTCGCCCTCACGCATCAAGCGGTCTTCATGGTACACTGTTAAAGGGCAGAGCTTCTCAAAGTCGCAGGGTCACGTAGGAGGGTTTTAATGTATAAACCACTAGATTTCAGAAAGAGAGATGATGATGATTAATTTTAGCTTCATATATTTCCTGACATGTTAATTATGCTTCAGAATCTGCTTGCTTTGCTTTACAGTTTTACATTTTGAGCTAGCATAGCAACCAAACACCAATGCCTTCATTTAGCTTGTCAAGAAAAACATTATTTTTTTTCCAAGCAACAGCAACAGTCTATATTTTGTCATGTAGATTTACCACTAGATAGTTTAGGCAAAGGCTTGAAACCGCACAAATGCCAAAGGAATGACTGGGATTGCTTTGGTGTTCGCTAGTTAATTGCTGAGTTTGCTCATTTAATTATAAGCACCGTTTGTTAAATTCTTGGAATATGTATTTTTATAACATCCACTGCTTGTATATAATGGCGTCAAATGTACATTTGTAGGTTTCTAGACTCTTCTTCTGTTTTTTCCTCTGCCTTTTGTGCACATCAGACATTTCCTCTTTCAGCATGAGCCGTTCTCTTCTATGTTTAATGACCTGTATTAATTGTAAAGTCATGGTTTAACATGCAGATCGACGTTTAGCTTTTTAAATCTATTGGTACATGTTAGTCATAACAAACACCAAAGCTGGTACAAAATGGTTTTTGCATTTTAAAGTGCTTGCCAGAACTGTAAATTTCACCACTCACTGCACCTTAATTAAACTTTCAAACTTTAACACAGTGGAAGCAACATGCCTCCAATTTATGACGGGAAGGTTTTTGTTTGATGCTGTTTGTTGTGTGTAATTAAAGGACATAACATAAAATTAGTTGTTACTCCATACAAGTTGCCTTATCTTTGCTTTATTTTTTATGTTTAAAGATTTAAACTGAAAACACACCTTATTAGCATTTGAGTTGTGTTTTATTTAACATTTTATTTAAACATTTTCCATGTAGTTTGATGAATTGTTATGTCACCATAGGTGCTAAATTACCTTTGAAGTCTGCAAATAATGTCTATCAAAATCAGCTTTGATAGACATTAAAAATAACCCTATACTGTATATTTACAAGATCGGATGTAGTTTGTAAAAGAAATTAGAAAAAGTTCCAGTCATTAAATTGAACTGTAAATTACTATATATCGATAATGGAAATGTGAACTGGAATAGAAATAGATGAATGTTTGTGTTTATTGGGTACTTGTTTGGGATAGGAAACTGGTTTATACCACAAACCACTTTGCAGTACCTTAGCACCTTTACAGTGAAACAATAGTTTCAGATTCATAGGTTGATGTTGAATTTCATGGATAACCTGTCTTCACAAATAAAAGAATTTCAACCTACCATATACACATTGCTCTGTGTCTATCCCCACATGTTGTGGCTGTGGTTGCGATGCTGTGCTTCTGAACAATAGTAGTCCTGTGCTGGTCTAGTCCAGCACACAGTATGGGGTGTGGGTTTTTTGTTCCACTCGGTCAGCTGGGCGGACAGCATGCTTTCTCTGACCGCATACCTTGCCGGTCATTTGCTTTTCTGTCCCTCTGCAGATTCAGACATATATTGGTAGCCATAATTGTTAGTGAAAGAGGAACATTTTCTACAAAATGGTCCACCACTGTGGCCAAAATCAAATCTAGCTGCATTAGTGGCCACTAGGGTCTTCTCTTCTGATCAAGCCCTATTTACAATTTCTTTCCTTGAATTTTTCTAGCAGACATTATGGTCTCAATAATCTTAGTGGTTGATGTGGAGGCAGATCATTTTGACTGTGTTTGCTGGATTGCCTATATTGTCACTCTATCTCACCAAGTCGTTGTGGTCGCTGTCTTCTCGTCCCTGCACAGTTCAACCAAGACGTCTCCACTCCCTAGCCCGAATAACTGTCACGATGGTGGTCAGTGGTAAACCTAAATCAACTCTAAGACAATCCCTCACAATAACTGTTCTTCTCTACAATCTGTCATTTTAAAATAGGAAGGCGTACATTCTTTAAATCGTCTTTTTATTTTTTTTCCATATATTTCCAAAGTGGAAAATAGGTTTTGAATTAAAAAAATATGCTTTTAACCTTTTTACTTCTGATTGTTTGCTTTATTTCCACCACTTATAACCGAGAAAAGATTCTTTAGTAAGGTTATTGTACTCTGTGTTCTGTTAATGCAGGGATTGCTCAGTTTATGCCAGACATCATTTGCAGTATACAGTAAATACATTCAATTAAATGCACTGTATGACAACAGAAAGGGATTCTGCACTTGTAATGTTACCGCACTTGTTTTCTATTGACAACAATGTGTTGTTTTGTTGTTGTTTTTTTCCTCTTGGAGCCCAGATTCCTCTGATGAAGGAATTTGACCTGACTCGACCAGACTGTAAACATTTGTGTCATTTCTCTTGTCTAGAACTTTGACTTCTTGAACTCCTCCCATTTCCCCCAAATCCCTGCTGTAATGAGGAACGTGGCGTACTTCCGGGAAGGATGCTCGAGTTATTCAGAAAATCTGTATATTGCTAGTGTCATGTAGCTAGATGATGTGCCTGCTGTTCAGATGGAGAAATTTGTAAATAAGGGCTTTTTCTTCTTTTCTTGTTTTATATATAGTGCCTTAGATCAGGATCTTATTTCGGTATGACTTGAGCTGTGAGGAATCGTTTATCTGGCCTTGGTTTCCCAGTCGGTTAGATAAGAAAATCGTGACAGGGCTTTTCAGCGCTTTTCATAATCAGTACTTTTCAATTAGTCAGTTTTTAGGCTCTGTGTCAGCACAGACAGATGTAGCCTCGTTGTAACTTCACGTGTCACCCTGCACGTCCGTCCTATGATGTTTGTGAAACTATGACAGAGAAACCTAAACAGTGCATTCCAGATACCAGGATGCCTTTTCAGCCAGAGAGAATGGGATCATGTGTTTGTCAGGAAGATCCACACATGAGTAATCAATGCTTTCTGACCCAGTGCAGCTAAACACATCAAGAATCGAAGCTGGAGCTGTCATTCAAGCCGGACATTCCACGTTGAAAAGCTTTATTAGCTCACCAGGTGATGAAAATAAACAGATTCAGAACAGTAATACTCAAGGGCACACATACTCAAACTGTTCATCATAAAGTTCTGGGTAGTTATTCTGCTCATTTCCTCTCTCCCACCTAATGGCTGTTTCAAGTCATCTTCTTACTGGCTTCTGGCAAATGCTACTGTTCTGAGTGAAACACCTGCTACTCAGGCCAGTGAATGCTAACTTGGATTCTTACATGTATATCTTACTTGTATTTGCAGACTGTCAGCCTACTTTCAGATTATCCTCTTTGTTGTAATATTTCTTTTCAATTGGCATGATATTCTGTATGCTGACTTTCAGTCGAGAAAAAGTGTACGGGTCATTTGGTGTTGGTGATAAAGAACTCTTGAGACTGGACTTTGATTTACTTTCAATTAGTTCACATTTACTGTACCACTTTAAACTCATATGCATGGCTATAGTCTTCTTTACATTGTCATTAGGTGTGTGCGGTGCACCATGTATTTGCATATCCAGCTCTGATTTGACAGTGTAAGCTTAAACACTGCTAAATCAACCAAAAGCAATGCATTTTTATTGTATGCTTATTATTTATTCTACGTGTTTGAAGTGTTGTATTGTGTGTAAGTGTATGTATTGTTATGTGATGTCTTACTAGGAGCTGTTTGTGGTAAGTGTAGCTCTTATTTTTAGACACTTTGGCATTGCTTCATAGATGTCAGAATAAACCTCAGCTTAAATGACAAATCCTTTAATGTTGAGACTGTTAAACACTACATATAAAAACAGTTGTGTGTGGTTGCTTTGGAAATGAGATGTGAGTTTTAACATCGCATCACATTTATCTTTCACACATTGGTTTGAGCTAGTGGCAGAAGTGAGACTGAGACTTTTAGTGAATAGCTAAGCCATGACCCCTGCGAGGCTGTGGAGGAAGCACCTGTCCCACAGCCAGGTCACTATCAGCCATTATCTTAGTGTGCTCCAAAGACCGGGGCTCAGCAGTCTGACGCAGGACAGCCATTGTACAACCCCAGGACAAAGATGTTTACCTTGCTTTTTCATTTATCACTCCATGAGCACAGAAGTGTGTTTTGATGTGTTTTGTTTACTTTTTATAGATGAAAAAACAGGCTAAAAAAACCAAATGATAACCAAAACACAACAATAATAGAACTTGTCATTCTCAGTATGTATTCATATATAGCCTATTAACCACCTAGCATATCTGACATTAGCAGAAATGGGCCCAACTGAAATGCAATGACTGAGTTTTATATTAACACAAGATTGTCAGTTCTGTGAAAATGTTCTCTGTTTGTTTACTTTTTCATTTCCAATTCCCACTTGTTGCAGTTATTGGACTTGATTTTTTGGTTTAGTAATCTTATTATGAATAACTAAATGTTTTAGTGTGTTTTTGGATGTGTATAAATATAAAACACTGTGGCTGACAGGGATGCACTCTGCAAACCCCTGCCTTTTATTGTGCTCTTGTGCGTGTGCAAATGTATATCAGACAGAGCTCAGAGCACTAGGTTGACATTGCAGAAAAAAAAAAAAATTCTGTAAAAATCTCAAAAGTGTAGTTGTGAGTGTTACTTATGTAATAGTGTTATTTAAGTAGTTGAGGGTATTTGTTGTAAAATATGTCTCATTATAACTGCCTAACATCACAACTTTGATATTTGAAGAAGCTGAATTCTCTGTTTCACAAATATTTAGGTTAAAGTAACTGTTATTGTAAATATTGATCAGAACTGGCAGTTCCACTAAAAGTCTCATCACTTCCACATTCTTGGAATGTTTGAACGTTATGTAAGAACACAGGGAGGATGTTTTTTTTACAGTGACTGTCACAAATGGCAAAATCTGGACGTTGCCAGTTTTAGATTTTACCCATGTCATGTGGAAGTTGGAAGATTTTTTTTCTTAACTGTTTGTTCACAGCACATGTATGTGCATGGTAAAACACATACTTTGTGCTGTTCCCAGTAGTCGGCGTCAATCAACTATTTGTCAAGCAAGTTTTCTATTTTCCAACACCTGACATGGATTGCGAAAACTCTGTAGTTATTTATTGCCTTTGATATAAATGTTCTCCTGTACCGTGTGCTGACAAACCTTCAGACTATGACTAGTATTAGCAGACATGCTCAAACATGACAGTCCAGGTCCTTCTTTAACCAAAGTCATTGATCATTTATCAGATTTGCCACAACAGTCTGCCGTTGGACAGTGTTGGGAAAATCCCCTGACTTTACGTGAATTCTACGTGAAGACTGTTCCTGACTGTATTTCACATCAACTTTTCTTTGCTTGGCAAATGCTTTTATCCAAAGCGACTTACAAGGACCTAGCACTGAGTGAGTGTCTTGCTCAAGGACGCACCTGGTATGGGGCATCCCAGTCTGATGCTTATCCCACTGAGCAACCAGAACACAGGACATATGTAATTCCCTAAACTGTGGCCTTAACCAATTTAAGCTTGGAAGATAGTTTGTTGACCTACTTTTGGTAAAACTGGCACACCACCACAGACCTCCACACCAACTGTGAGCATCACACAGATGCTTCAGGTTTAGCACATGGACTAAGTCTGACAGGGAATTGATTTAAGCATAGAAATGTCTAATTCTGTAAAGGGTCTGTTTTATTTGCTTCCTAATGCATTTCTGTTTTCAAGTTGTGCTGGTAAGCTGTGCGTATGCTTTTAATTTATGGGGTGTTTTAAAAATGAACCCAAGTATTTGCCCTGAAGTGAACAAATCCTCCCAGGGGATGTTGGGGAAATATGGGTTCAGCAAAGTTGTCTTCCCAAGTGTGTAGCTGGACTGTGCATGGCAGAATAATGAACTAAAATAAAAGTACATGTTGTAGTCCTGTGGGTTCCATAGTATTACAGTTCCTACACATATGGCATTTATGAAGCCTGAAATTTTCTGCCCCTAAGTGTTTGCACTATTTGCTACATGACTCTTCCTGTCTAACTGTTGTCCATTATGGTTGTCTAAAAATATCTGTCTCTAAAATATACCATATGTGCCTGGTATTGCGTAACAGAGCAAAGCGAAACCAGGAGTGCTGGTGACTTTAGGGGGGCTGAGATGAGGAATGCAAGTGGAGGGGAGATGACACCTCAGTGATGAAGCTAAACTTTAACACAATGGACTCACTGCAACCATTTAACGCTGTTTGGATAATTAAGTTATTGTGGTCATTCTGTCGACGGTCGGTATTTAAGGTTTTTTTGTTGTGTTGTTTTTGTCAGCTCCTTATCCTGCAGACCTGATTAAGCTGGAGTGCTGGACAGGCAGCACGCCATTGACCTTCTTACCCCCGGCCAGTCCCTCTCTGGCCCGTGACACATCGCTCCGCACTTTCCGTCATTGTGTTGTCTTCCTGGCATGTGCCTGTTGCATATAGACGGGGAAGGAACTCGGTAGAAATAAGGGGATGATGGAGGTACACTGAGTTTCACACATCTGTTGCCTGATCACATTGTATCCGAAGTTGCTTCGCCGTCAAGCTGTGTCTTCACATTTGGACAGTTAGAAAAGTCCTGTTGAGACGAGACGATTTGAGATGGTCTTGCTTAGATTTTATTATATTTTTCGCTTTGTTTGTATGTTGTTGTCAGTTAAATATCTGTGAAGGTTCTTAGTCATTTAGGTCAAGGTAATTTAAAAAAGTTTTCTCCAAAGCAACTGGACTTGTTTGGTTTCTTGACCCTTCCATTCCAGATGGCTTTCTCAAGTCTGACTGACTGGTGTGAGTAGCGGGTTTATAAACCCTCATCCCTGTGGAATCATTGTTGTCCGTTATTTATTGTCAGAATGGTTTTTAATCAATGTAGGTCATTCTCGTTGATGCCTGTATCTTAGTCTAGGCAGATTTTATTGCTGTGGCAAAAAAACATGGAACTTTGGTGCCTGATTTAATTTGGGTTTGTAACTGAACCAAATTATGGCACAAGCTTCTCTCAGAAGGAATTTGCAGCATTGAGATCATTTGTGGTAACGGGAAATCTTTAAAAGTTTTATGACTGTTGGAAGTCGGTTTGTATCTCCCTAAGCACAGCACACTCAAATGTTGGGGTCATAATAAAAGCACAGTAAACCTGTTTCCTGTCACGTTCGAGCCATGGCAAACCAGAAAAACAACAAAGTAGCGTCTAGGGGAAGACGCTGTTCTCTTTGTGTCTTTTTCCTGAGTCATCTTTAATAAATGCTGCCACCCCAGTTGTATAATATCTAGCATGCACTGACCTGATAAGGTATTAATGTGTCATCACAGTATAGGAATGCAGTCCCTTTTTCTCTTTTCATTGGTCCTCCTCTTCGAGCACTTTGCTGTGACAATGCTTAGGAGGTCAGACTGCAGATCCAGTGTCACCGTCTAAGTAGGTGAGTGGTGCCGTTGGGCAGCAGCAAGTTATGCCAGGCTGCAGCACATGGTGTGATGAGTAGAGTTTAGCTGGAGGGCAACTCTTTGACATCAGAGCAGCAAGTGTGTCCCATAGTTCCTTTGACTCTTGACTAGTGTGACACTTGACTAGAGTCTAATTTAGGGAATAGAGATGGCGATGTCCTTTCTTTCTGCTGTGTGTGGTTGTTTGTGTGTGTGTGTGTGTTCTCTAAAGGCTGTTTTCTACACGCTGCACCTGTTACTATGCAGTGGATTTCTACATGTGCATACCTGCTGTACAGTATGTGCAGCATGATGTCAAACCTTGCTTTTCGCATTTTTAGTCGTAGGATGTACTGTAGCCATTTAATAGAATTGCTTTTGTCGTAACACATTTCTGTAGGAATCATGCTCAGTTGTCGTGGTCAATATAAGTCATAAGCTGATTATGTAGTGTGTGTGTGTGTGTTTAGACTATTAGTAACACAATACATATTTTATTAAAACTGTAATAAAGAGACATTGAATCAGCATTTTGTTTTGCCCCAGTCTTTTGTTTTATCTGTAAAATGATGTCACTGTGACTGCATGCGAGAGCCCCTGAACAAAGCTAAACACTTAGCTCCCTAAAGTATCTCTGAACCTGTGCCAACCATCTCTCTGCAGACCTACCGGCGAGATAACGGCTTAAAGGAAACACTGATTGAATATCAGAGAGGTCAATGAATCATCTCACTGCCACGCCTCCACATGCTCACTGCATGTCACTCATCTTTAAAGTTTGTCCCTCTTTCCTACATACTCACACTCCCGTGGACACAGAAACACAGAAATACAGCATTAACACACACACACAGGATGTTGTATCTCCTGTGATCTTCCAAGCTATGCGGTCCCAAAGGTGTTTATCTCCTACTGACAACAATGAATGGCATATTTTAAATAGTTTAGGGCGCGATCACAGTTATCCGTACTTGTCCTTGGTCTCGTCTGGCCCCAATGTGTATGCACACACGCATACACATCTCGCCACAATGCAGCTTTAACAGATTTCCTGCAAGCTATTGTATCTGCTGGAAGATGGTAGCATCCTGGTCCAAACCTTCCCCTTCCTCTTTTCCTCTCTTCCTCCTTTAATCTTCCTTCCCCCTCTCTCTCTCTCTCTCTCCCTCCTTATCACCTCATTGTCTTTCAGCAACACATATTATAGTGGGTGAATTTACTATTAACCTGCAGAAAACCGTATTTTCCTCAGTTGTGTTGACCGAGGATGTGCAACTAAGTTCTCCATTTGTAAAATCTGTTTACTGATGAACTGTTTATCTGAGAAATGTGTCTGAGAAATTCTCTTTCCAAACTTCACAGATGTTTTGTGTCATGTTTGGTTATGACTCACACGGTTGCTTTGAGACCTAAAACGTAAATGCTTTTTATTATGGTAACAGACGTTGCTGTACCCACCACTTGCTAAAAATGGCTCAGGTTTGTCATGCATCGAAAATGGTTGATTTGTGGCATTCTTAAATAATCAATAACCAGACTGCTTGGAAATATGATAATAGCATATTCCAGGAAGATTGTGGAAGAACTAGAATTATTCGTGGAGAATCAAAAAGCTTGAACCCACTGGGTTTGAGACTGACTTTTTTTAAAAAAGGTATTGTTCTTTTAATTAGTTTTAAGTAAAGTAAAAACAGACTTTTTTATTTAGAAATTGATATTAATATAATTTCTAAAAGTGTGTTTTATCACTGCTTTTATCCTATCTTGTCTGCCTGTTTTAGTATTGTAGCATGATAGCTTAATGGCATAAGAGGAGTTTAGGCTGGGATTAGATCCTGCAACCTTCTGCATCCCAGCCTTAAACTCCTTGAGCAAGACACTAAGCACTAGCTCCTTGTTAAAGTTGTATGTAGCACTTTGAGATGAGGTTTTATTTAAAATGTCCATTAAATAAAATGAATTGTTATTATTATTATTAAATCGGCTACAATGCTGCTTCTGGTCTTTGGGTATTTTTCCATGAGTCTTATTTAAGATGTTTCCTTTTCTGATCAGACAGGCAGTTTGGCCTGGCACCTTCACTGATGACTTTCAAAGAAAATAAATACTGAACATGCCACTTCCTGCTCTGACGAGCAGACGTAATTGCTGCACTGAAACAGGACATCCTCTCTGCTCTCTCCATGGGCACATGAGGATTAGACTCGTTACAGTAATGAGCTGATGTCCTGTCCATGTAAGGTTGGAATGGCTTTTCAGCAGATAGTCTTAGAGGACATCATATCTACTGAGTCTTTGAGAATTTATAATATTTCACAGGCTGTCCTCTCTGGATCAGATGATGTATCACACACATTTCTTGCTGCTGCACCAGTCAGTCTTTATATTTACCTACGTAGAGTGAATTATCCTCAATAAAACACCTGACTTTTTGTATTTTCAGTTCTGCCAGCCGGGAGGTTGGAGGCTGTCCAGGGAGAGGAAGGTGCCCACTTTCTTCACCGTTGTGCTGACTGATATTGATTCAGACAGACATTTTTGCTCCTGTCTCACTTTCTATGAGGCTGAGGTCAACCTGCAGGTAAGACACACATCCATGGTGAATACATGCTAGGACTGAGCTGTCATTTGACACCTTCATTTGAGTGAGTTTCTGGCACTTTTAGGGATGAAGTCATTTACTTATCTTATTCTAATAGTGGGAGATTTTATAGGGATGAATGTTTTTTACACAGGGGCACTTTAGAGCCTCCAGTTTACCTACTGTACAGCTGTTTTATGATAGTCAACAGGGATGAACACAGGAATATCATGAACAAGACTGCGCACGACTGCTCTGCGCCACTCTCTAATACGAACATCACAATGATCGTTTAATTTTATCAGACTCAGAACAAACATGAGGTCACATTCGTACTCACGTGTACCAGTTTGAGGGCAATGTGGCCGTTATGGTTGTTCTCATTTCTGGTTTCCATTTTAGGGTTATAGGTTTGTTTTGTGTTGATTTGTGTTTTTGCAGTTTTTAGTATTCGCTGAACTGCGACTGTTGTGTATGCAGTGTCTTGAATGGCAGTAATAAGAAACAAAAGGCTGCTCCAGCCTCATAAATTGTGAGCTGGCTGGGGGACGCGATTATAAAAGAGAGGATCGACCTGCGCCTCCCCTCCAGTGTGTTCCATTTAATTTACTCATGCATGCATGATTGTGTTTGATTACAGATTAGTGGTCACGGCACAAACGTTCAAACCCCCCATAAATTATTGATTAAAACAGATTTGTTTGGATGGGATCGTTTCTATACTTACAAATGATCTTGTTGCTGTCTCTCCCTGCCAGAACCCCACAGAATACCAAGATAATTGTTTCCCTGTGTTTGCCTTTATTAGAGGCCGTAACTGATCCTGTCACTCTGCCCATTGTGACTTCACATCCTTTTTACATGGCACGCTCTCATCAATCACATTCCAACCGGATCAGCAAAACATGTTCAAGTAAAAGACATGTGGATCTTGTCTATCAGGAATATGTGTCAGCTTTCACACAGCGTTTGACTCACCTTTGTTGAATGTTCAGTATTGAACTGGCGCATTCTTTCCTCATTACTGCAATACTTCGTTTTCTGCCTGAATCGGAATATATTTACTAGAACATTCCTCTGTTTGTCACTGGACACATTTTTCTGCACTGGTTCAAGGAGGAGGAAGTATTTAGTGCAAATTGTCAAATCAAAGGAAGAAAACATCCAAAAATAACTCAGTTATTTCGGAAGAGCCCTTTAACAGGTTGGTGAAGGCGCTCAGCTATAAAACAAGCTCATTTAAAACTGAAACTTTATTCCTTCTGGGTATGTTTTACTGTCTTAGCGGATGAACATGATTTTCCATAGACAGCAGATTATGGAGCTTCATGTTTTTGTAATTGTGTCTTTGTTTACTGGTATGGGGATTGGCGAGGCTGTTAGTGATAACCTGAAACCTCTCACACACATTACTTTCAAGTTTGAATAAGCTATAAAGTATTTTTACAACACAGCATTCAGTGTTTGATTATAAATTATGTCAGATTAACGAGGCTTGACTTATTCCGCATGCAATGATAAACATAATGTATTTTACCGCACACATTTTGTGAGGGTAAACATCTGAATATTTAATCTATTAAAGGAGGTGTGAGCTGTAAGAGGGCAAAAACTTCATAGCACTAAAGCATTGTCATGATTCCATCTTCAGATTATGAAAAACCAAAAAAAGGTTTTTGTTAGTTGTTATTTTCTTCACCTTTCAGCTCTGGGTTGCTTTGCATGCTAAAAAGACACTTAGACAAGACATGTGGATGTTTAATATACAGTATTACACAGGTTTTGTTGTGATGATGACCCTATAAACCTTTGAGTTTGATAGTGATTACCATCACCTTTCTTTTTTTTGTCACGCTTTTGTTAATTATTATTTCAGGCTATATTTGGCCTTGACTAGACATCACGTGCCTTCAAAATAAACACGCATTCCTGGATTCAGCGTATGGCACTAAAGATCTTCTTGAAACATGAGGGTGTTTTAACAATCTTCACTGTCCAAACTGACATCCTTATCTTTCCACTGAGATTCCAGGAGAGTCCAGACAGGCGGCGGAGGAATGTATTTTGTCTAATAATTGAACCAAATCCTAAGAGTAATTGTAAAATGTGACCCCCATCTGAATAGGATATTTTGATCCCGTACGCCTTGGTCCGGAGATAGTGAAGCACTCGAGGCATGTTTTCTCTGCCTGGAGAAATATACCAGATTGTGATAAGGGCTTTACTTAGAAATGAAAACCGAGAAGTTGGTGTGTCAGGAAACGTGACTGCAGACGATACAGACAATTAGAACCATGTTGAGACAGCTTCTCAGACAGTTTTGTTTTACTTTGTGTAGAGTACATGATTCATCACGGTAGGAATGACAAGAAACTGTATGCTCATGATTTGTGAACGTCTGATTGTAGTTCTTGTTAACAGGAAAGTAAAGCTTCGCTTTGCACTTTCATTTCATTCATTTTACCCACAGTTACAAGCTTTAAATTACTCAAGTAGATCCATTTGCACGTTTGTCTCTTTCCTGTAACTAGACACATCTTCACTTCATTAAATCGATAAATTTCATTTCATGACTCCAATGGGATGAGCAACTGTGCAGAATGGGGACACACTGGGAAAGGAGATAATTAAAAGTCCAAACTTTCGTAAATGTGTGTCTCCTCTCTGGTGATAAAGGAGGAATTTCCTGGTGCTGGATCAATGATTTTATCTGATACTACGGTTTTGTCCTTACTATTTTTACTGTTTTGTGGCAGTAATTCAACTGACTTTCAACAACCTCTATTTTCATCTGCGCCTATGACCCACACTCACACCCAAGTGAAAATAAAAATGGGAAGGTTTGACGTTGGATACCCAACCAAAAACCCCGTCTTTAATACAACAGACCTATTCAGGGTCAAAAAGAGTAATCCCAAAAATAAAGAGTGTTTTTTTATTAGAGAAATGATATGTGACGTATGTTACATGCCAGACATGCACTGGTCACCCTGAAGAGTTTGAGGCGCAGGATCCTCTACAGTACAGTACACAGTTTATGGTTCTGTGTTGAACTCTTCAACTGAAATATCTTATTTTATCACATTTTTCAGGGATCAAAGAGTATTGAGGCTGATGGAGATGAAGATGAGGAGGATGGCCTAATCCAGCCAGCTCAAGTATTTGCACCAAAAAGTCTCATTCTCGTGTCCAGGCTGGATTATCCCGAAATATTCCGGGTAATAAAACACCTTATGATTAAATCTTGATTAAAAAATATTTTTCTGTTATACAGAAGGAATACCTGGAATATTTGTCAGATCAGTCATTTTCATCGTGTAGTTCTGAGACAATAATCTTTTTTTATACTGTGAAAAATAGGAAGAGTTTGGTTAAGCATAAGCACACACTTAGCACAAAGCGAAGGAGAGATGGACGCATAAGCTCTTTTGATCTTTTCATTACAGACTAAGCTGAACGTGGTTTCCATGGTAATAGGGTCTGCCTTAACTAAGAGCTAGTGGAATAAACTGTAATGTTATCAAAACATCACAGACTAATCAAACTAATTGTTGTTATAAAATGCATTTTTACCTTGTGACCCAGATAATGATTAACCTACATATAAAAGATTGCGCCCTTCATGTGTGTACATAGAATATGTTTTCACAGCATGGTATTCGTTTCTCCATCTTTCCAGGGGTGCTTGGGCCTAATCTACACTGTGTACATCGATAGCCTGAGCTTTCCCTTAGAGGGTTTGGTCGCCAACCTCTTTGCCTTCCAGGTCCCTGTTGCTGGTGGATCCCAGGTAAATCATACTGAGACCCAGCCAAAGCATCACAGTCTGCAGGACTTCTCCCTGTTTTTCTGCAGGCCTGCACAAATCCAGACCAAACCAGTTAACGTCAACTCTGTTCTGCATTGACGTAGTAATTGTTTGTGGAGGTGATGGCTGTGGCTTCATGGTGCAGCTACTAAAGAGATTTATGTTTGCTGTGCAGCCAATCAGGAATGTCAAGCTCAGATGGAGCCAGAGATTGTTGTCCAGCCACAGGCAGTCATTTTCTAATACGCGTTCGTCATATTTTTCCATCGTGTTTTTCTGAGCAAAATTCCTCAGCCCCAGCTTAGAGTGGGGCAAAAGACAGCCTAGCTCCTTAACAGTTTATAGGAGCGAGGAGCAATATATTTCAAATGTCAGTATGCTAAGATTCCTCATTAAAAAAAAGAATTTTGTTTGCTGCAGTCTGGTGGCCAAGTGTCACAAGGTGAGGCTGTAAATGCAGTGAACCAGGCAATATATTACTTATATAGTTTTAAAAAACTCTGGAGCCAAAATGTGTCTCAATCATGTAGAAAATGTTTTCTACGTGTACTGTTGCCAGTAGGGAGAAATCCTAGAAAGGCCTGGTCCCTATTCCATGAAAAGATGTCACTTAAAATCCCAAGTGCTTAAGTCTGCCTCCAGGCAGAACCCCTGCAGTCGACCAGACTCATTTGTAAAAACAACACACAGGTCTGTGCCTTGCAGCACCTTTTGATGTGTGAAAAACAATTCAGAAGAACATTCAGCTGTAAATCTGAATGAATGACTGTCAGTTGCACTAATTCTTTGACCCTTTGCAGGCGATGGTCAAATAAACGTTCTACAACTGGCTGTTCTCTGACCTTTGTTGCTTTGCTTTCGTTTACAGAAGCTGTTTAGCCTCGGGGCAGGAGATCGGCAGCTCATCCAGACACCTCTGAATGACACATTGCCTGTGACATGCAAGAGTGTTGCCCTGCTCTTCCAGCAGCTGGGTGGGTCCAAGCACTGTTATCGACTAGACAGCAGAGGCTTTTAGTCACATTAACATTACTTGTTAGTGACTGCAGTATATCTTTTCTGAGTCACATGCCAATAATTTAACACGCATCCTGCTACACAATTATAAATTAAATGAACAATAGTTTCCTGCGGCACGTTGTCATGGTTTTGATTCTCAGAGATTCTGATGAGTGTTTGGTTGCTAGTTGACAAAGTCTGACAGCAGACACTCAAAGGCCATTTGTCAGAGTCGTGTAACTGTTATCACAGCTTAGTGTGTTTTATTGTATGTTTCATATTCATTATGTTTTGATGTTCCTCTAAATGTGTCTGAGGTAGGATTATGTGGTTTTGAATGTGTCCTATCAGTGTTTTCTCTGAGCAAGAATAAACACATGAACGAGATTTGATTCAGTTTGCTGGTTTTCACGTTACTCTCTTTGCACAACGTGTTCACACGATGAGTCAGGCGATTTGTACTTGCATTATTAACGATATGCGCCTCACTATGACTGGTGCTGTGCATCGAGAAGTTCAACTGTTGTGCTCAAATCTGCTTTAATCACACCCAGTTCATCTAAACCCATAAGACTGGTGCCAGTATCACAGACAGTCAGACACTGCAGAAATGTGTAATATGTGATTCTTAGAAGCACTGTATGTATCATAACCGGCTGAATCAGAGCACATTTTTAAATGTGCTGTGGATGCAGTATGTCTGAGAGTGGATTTCACAAAGTGAAAGTGAGTGAGGGTCAGATGCTGAGTTAATCATTCCTCCTCCCATAAAGCTGGTTCCTCTATTTTCTGACGGGAAGGTAAATATCATCAAACTAAATATCATCAAACTTCTTACATCCATATAAAGACAGACTGGTAGCTGTATTGAAAGGCAGGTCACTGCAGCGTTTCTGTGTGCACAGGTCAGCTGAGTCACCAAAAAGGAATGTGCGTTAAACATGTCACACCGCACAGGAAGTACATCCCTCTAGGGCGAGATAGAAACGGTCATCAACAGGTCTGCTGTTTGTTGTTTGTTGCCTTTGTCTCTTCTGTTGTCCGGAGCTGTTTATGTCACTTCGTATTCAGGGCGCGGAAATGTGTCGTCGTTTCCATGAGCTACGTAAACACCTGAACCTGAGGTGTGATCTTGAAACCGTGGCCAGATGCACTCTTCTGCATCTCTCGGATCGATTATGTGAAGTTAAACCTGCGTTTCCTGTTTATCAGTGAAATGCTTAGGTAGCCAAACATCCAGACCCAGCACCCCCAGTGGCACGGATATGTCTGCCTCTGTTCCTCTCTCCTTATCACACTTATGTGTGATGAATTGGCCTGTCAGTTGTTTGATAGGAAACAATAACAGGAATGGTAAACTTAGAAGTCTTTCCTGATTGTCACATTGGCATTTGAAATATTATTTATACTGTATGAGTGTGTAATTTCCTTTGTTTTTCAGAGATGAGTTTCCCCATAGTCTTAACTTGAACTGAGCCATTACGGACGGCAGGAGATTAGTTGGTAGAGAAGTCACCTATGAAGTCCAGGAAGAATTCCTCCTGGCTTGACGTGGCTTTAAACAATGTACAAACATGCAAAGTGACTTTAACTTTCTGCATGTGTTGCGATCGTTTTCTCCACTCTCTGCTCTACTTTCTTCTTATTCTAAGTGCTAAGCACAGCCAGCGTATGGAAAATAAATCTTTGGATTATTAAGCCATATTTTCTTTTCCACATATACATCGAACAAAGAATAAAAAAAAACACAACAGTGTCCCAAGAGAAGTCTCGGTTGGCTCATCAGACTCGAAGCATGTCAACAAATGTCAGCTGGTGTCAGTTACAGATCTTTCTAAAATCTTCAAACCTTGTGCAATCACACAGTAAGCAGCTTTTTCAGACTGTGCTCAATACATGTGATTTCTACACGAAGATTTCAAAATACTTCCAGCTCGCAGTTCTTTACTATGTAAAATGTGGTTAGGGAAACCGTGGACCAAAGTGTTACCGAGAACTAGAAAAACCTCAATCATTTCGCTCGCTTCTGTTTTCTCGTTTCAGGAATCCAACATGTTCTAAGCCTGTTTTGTGCGGTTCTGACAGAGCACAAGGTTTTGTTCCACTCCACCAGTTACCAGCGGCTCGGAGAGGCATGTCGCGCCCTGGAAGCCCTTATGTTTCCCCTTAAGTACAGGTTAGTATGTGTTTGACCGCAGTGGCGGGACAGATTGTCAAATGACTTTCCACTAACTAACACCTTGACGGGTGTTATGACTTCCAGGGCATGTGATGTGAGTAAAAATTAACTTTGTTCATCATGAAGAGCTTTGTGCAGTTTGTGTAACCTTGTGCACCTAATAAATAAATGTAGAATTATTATATATTTTCTTTATGCACATTTATTATGCCTTTCTCTTACACACTGCTTGTGTTTCTCTTTTCTCATATTCAATCTTTACATGCGGCTACAAATCGCAGCAGTGAGCGCTTTAACTCACTTGTCACAAAAGTGAAAGTTTAGTGTCTTACCATAAGACACTGAAATGGTTGTCCAGCAGCTGGAGACCCAACAATTTTTGGAGTAGTTGGACAAGTCACCCTACTCACTGAACCCGAGATGACCCATGAATTTTATTGCCTCACCTGTGGTGCAATGAAACCTTCTACTAACATTATAATGATATATAGACAAACACGTTTTCAGTGATGCAGGATATAACCGGATCATATGAAGGTGTGAGACCACATTTATTTACAGGCAGCTTTTGTTAAGTGCTATATTAGAGTACAGTATATGAGATCATGCGACTGTTATAGTGCCATGAACTGACTGCACTATTGCGTATTAAAGAATGAGACAAGATAAGATCATTTTTATGATCCCGAAAGAGAATCCAAATGAATGAATGTCACCAGTTACTGATATGCTGATGATGTTACTATCATCTAAGAACTGAGGAAATTATCTGATTTTGCTGCCGACTCAGTCAGTTGCGAGTTCACTCATTTTAGTGTGAATTTCATAATCGTAATAATCATAAACTCATCTACTTCTGTTTATTTATGCTCAGTTACCCATACATCCCTATTCTGCCTTCGCGGCTGCTGGAGGTGCTGAGCTCTCCCACTCCCTTCATCATCGGAGTGCACTCTATGTTCCAGAGTGAAATCCAGGATCTGGTGAGTGGGGCGTCACAAGCACCCAGCAATAACTCTTACTTGCATGCAGACATTGAAGATCATAAATTGTCCAGTGCTTTCAAACACCTGTGAAACATTTACAAACACTGCAGTCTGTCAAAGTTTATTTTGATGCCCTTAGTGATGATTCACCGTGACATTTTAGCAATTGTTCTTTCCACTCACCAGAGGAGTTTTAGTTTAACAAGCAAGTTTGATTTCAGGAGGTTTTTACCTATTAATCTTAGACAGTCTGCCCTTCAACTCTGTGTTGATTTAGCTGGTTTCAGCTAAACCTCATCAGGCATATGCATTGTGACTCACAGTCCTCTCTCCAGCTGCAATCACACCGCCTGACCTGTGTGTGTGTGTGTGTGTTGTGTGTGTTCACTAGTTGGATGTTATTATTGCTGACCTGGATGGAGGAACAATAAAGATTCCTGAGTGTATCCACTTGTCCCTGCTCCCTGAACCTCTGTTAAACCAGACACAAACTGCTCTGTCCTTGGTAAGCACAAACACACATTCAGGTCCGACCATATTACTAAAATATTTTTTGTGTAATATTTATATTGTATTATTTATTATTTGTTTGCTGATTTGATTACTTTTCTAACACGTGCATCTTGGTACTCTGTATTGTCTGGTTACTCAATGTGCACGTTTGTTATAATTGCACATGAATCTGTGTAAAACCATGTGTTAAATGAAAATAAATAAATCATCTGGACCTAATTTCTTTTTCTTAGGTGTTGCACCCTGACTTGGACATAGCAGACAATGCATTCCCTCCTCCTCGTACTGCACCCTCCAACCTCAAATTATTGGTAAGTCAGCAGCACAAGCCCTCCCTCAACTCACGATCCCCAGGATATCTTATTTTAAGGAGTGATTTCCTCTCATGAGGAGGACATGTTTTCCTTAGAAAAATTTCTTTAATCGCATAAAGGTTAGCGTTGGAGTGAGGGCACTAACTGGCGGTAACACATTACCCCCAAAGGAAATAATGTCTGTTGCATAAATTACTTCATAGTGCAATTGTGGCATAGCTTTTTGATGAGTCGTGTGTGTGTGTGTGTGTGTGTGTGTGTGTGTGTGTGTGTGTGCGCGCCTGTGTGTTTTCCAGGACAAGGAGGTGAGGGCTGTCTTTCTCAGGCTCTTTGCACAACTTTTCCAGGGCTACAGGTCTTGCCTGCAGCTCATCCGCATCCATTCTGAACCTGTTATTCATTTTCACAAGGTAACGTAACGTCACACTGAAATTCACACTGCTGAAATTCAGACTTCAGAAAAACCATATTTTCCAGTATGTGACCTTAGATTAAACTCCTTCAGCATTTGTTCCCCTGCAAACAAATTGTTTTTTTAACTATCAAGAATCCTTTAACCAGAGTCAGATGGAATGACACTTTAAGATCTGTGTAGTGTGATTGTGTGTGTGTGTGTGTAAGTGTTAGTATCCATTTGTTTTAAATGTGTTGTAAAGACTCCATGACTCTTTCGTGAGGCCGTTCTTTTGTTTATGCAAGCTTCGGACACAGTCCCGTAACCTTGGGCAAAGCCCGGCAATGAGCCATATGAAACACATTAAGTTTACATTTTTGTTTTGTGCCACGGCACAAAACAAAAATTTGTTTGTTCGTGTATGTGGTGTCTCCGTGGTAACCCCTCAGCACATCATCCTCAAAGTACCCCACATGGATCACATTATAAACAAACGCTCTGCTTAGTCGCCTGAAATCGCTGAGTGGAGAAGGCTTGAGTGAACTGTGTTTTATCTTTTCTGTCCTCAAGCACAAATAATTATGTGTAAAGTAAATTGAATTCATTTGCATGTAGTCACTTATAACTAGATTTATTTTTGCTTTTTGTACATGCTGAAAAACTTATCCATGATTTCAACATGAAAAGATGCTGGTCTCAGGCCCCCTTGCAGAGATATTTTTGAAGATACTGTAATCTTATTCTATAAATGGCTGTGATCACTCTGTTCGCCTGTTTTTGTCCAGAGTATATCCATATGAACTAGATTGCATTGCTCCCAGCAGTGCGCGATTGTAACTGCTGTAATTCTGACATTATCCAGACTGCCTTCCTGGGTCAGCGAGGCCTCATTGAGAATGATTTCCTGACCAAGGTTTTGGATGGCATGGCCTTCGCTGGCTTTGTCTCAGAGAGAGGTCCGCCTTACCGAGCCTGTGATCTCTTTGATGAGGTACTGTACCATGATACTCCACTTACAGCTGAATTTCATCACCCTTTACTTTTTGGATTTAAATGGAGACGGTCGTAGAGTTTAGTGTTTTAAGAAAAGGTTTTGAATATGGTTGATATTCAATCGGCTGGGACTCTTCTGTAGGAATGTGTTTCATCAGTAAAACCTTTGAATGTGACCCGCTGTCTTGTTGTTTTTCTTCTCTGTTTGTGTGTTGGCTGTGTGTATGGCAGCTGGTCGCCTTAGACATTGGCAGCTTTAAGGAAGAAGATGTCAGCGCTGCCAAGCTGCAGACGCACATCAGGGAACTTTCTGATCAGCTGTACAGAAATGTAAGTCTGCGTGCAAGAAACCACAGCTATATCTTCTCAGCTGTGTCTGTGTTGTACCAAACATACTGTATACAGAACAGATGTTCACATTTCAGCATCCTCTACATGTGTTTCGCTGTAAATTCACTCTATATATAGCCGTGTATCCCAACACTTGTTGTTTCCTGGTGGATGTACTGTAGGAGAACCCGAACCCCCACATGGCATTCCAGAAAGTGCCTCGGCCATCAGAGGGATCTCACCTGCGTGTGCACCAGGTTCCCTTCCCGCTGCTCGATGACGAGAAGGTGGAGAAGATGATACAGGAGGGTGTCACAAAACATAGCGGCACGCTTCCTCCTACGCGGCCTGAGAAGAAGTGTGTTGTACCTGCCGGACCACCTGTCGGTATAGAAAACCTTTAACTGGTGTAATACATACTGTAAACTTTCTTTGTGTTGGTTCTTCCCACAGTGATGGATCCAGATAACACTTCTATGACTTGATGGCCTGATGTTTGCAGTAGTTAGTTTCTTTTATTCTTTGTCTTCTAGTGTCCATTATGGGTAAGTGCAGCTCTGTGTTTAACAGTGCTCGCAGACTGGAGGTGGTGCGGAGCTGCATTTCCTTCGTGTTCGACAATAAGATCCTGGAGACTGAAAAGGTGATGCACATCAGAGGAACATCCTCTAAATTGTCGTGTTAACTGGAAGCATCTGTCTTTTTTGTGATTCCCGAACATAGACGCTCAGTTACAGAAATAGAGTCTGAACCCATGTTGTTTTATTAGCTTACTTTGCTGAACGGGGACTTGTATTGTTTCAACACGAGTATTAATCAGCTCCTGCAGGAACTGAAAACGCTTAGCTTGCTAAGTATCTATACAACGCAAAGATGTCTGCTCACATTGTCTTTCATTGTGGGCTGATATACTGTATGTGAGGTCACAGGTGAACATTCTGAGCAAAATGCATCCAATGTGCTTTAACTTTATGTATCCCTGTGGCATCATATAGGAGTTATAGAATCCAGGCCTCCATCTCTGTGCAAATGCAAAAATACTCAGCTTGTGTCCTTTGAAACCAACTTTAGCCAGTAAATCCTTGACTGCCAAATTGTCAGTGTAAACACACAGCAGTTCAGAGTAGCCGTAAGCACTGCATTGGTAAATTCTGTTGAACCAGTGAATTGAGAACAAAATAAAAAAATAATGAACCAAAAAATATATTTATAATATATATCAGGGGTGTCCAAACTCGGTCCTCGAGGGCCGCAGCCCTGCTGGTTTTCCAAGCATCCATGCATTTGTGACT
>JAUMTR010000017.1:6844145-6891766 GCA_032270685.1 Microctenopoma stevenorrisi
TGAGAGAGAAACGGCATTTCAATCCTCTGTATGTCTTGCACCTACGGCAGAATTGACAATAAAGTTGACTTTGACTTTGACTTTGACATTATTCGGATTTCTTCCTCTCACTTTGGAATCTATGCTCGTCACTTCTCTGAAAAGCTAAGACGTCAACAGTGTGGGTTCATCTTCCTCATATTGGTCATTGAATCTACAATTAAGGTTAACTAATCCCAAAAACGGTACTCACTGGCAACTGGACTCCTTTTAGTTACTTGAATCTGATTCAAGGAATTAAAACAAAATGTTCTACGGTTCTACAGATGTATCAGAAAAATATGCCATGTGATTTCAACTTCCAGCTTCCTGGAGAATGTTAGTATAGGAAGCTGCTGTTTGTTCACTTTCGATTTCTGTCACAAGCTCAAGCCTCTTTTTTTTAGATATATACGGTGTTAGTCAATATATCTCTTGCACTTTGAATGACACATGAGACATACCATGATTAACAGGACGAAAGGAGGCAACAGGCAACATCCAAATATCCTTCCCATTTTTCCCAAATTCTCGATGAGCTAAGCTATTTTACCCACTCCTGACTATGTCCATTTATTCACGTCCAGCCTTTGAACAAAGCTTTCCTCACACGAAGCTTAACTTCATTCATTTAATAAACTGTCATCTCTGCCACTGCTCTACAGAGGTCATGACATTCACTTCTGACTGCTGGTTAGGTGTCATCGCACTTCTCTGCTCGTGCATTTCCACTTGTTGTTCTATTTTGACATGGGTCCGTGAACTCCTGTGACCTGCAGCAGTGTTAGGGATGCTGGTAAACAATGCTTTGGTGCCGCTCCAAGCTGGAACAGATTACCGCAGCCCAAATAACTGCAAAGAAAAACACTAGCGATGAGAAAAATAAAACAGAAACTATGTTGATTGGTCGACGGGGGGCCAGGCTTTCATGTGTAGCTGTAGAACTTGTGTTTTGCATTTTCTCCCCTCTCTACATTCTTGTGTTTTTTTTTTTCCAGGGAAGGGTGGTAATAGAGGCCCCCACTGGAGGCCACCAATCAGATAGCACAGCATTCTTCTCCCTATCTCTCCCGCCAAAATTAAAGACACTGATGGCATGTTGCGTGAACCCAATCATGAACTCCACATTTCTGTATGTGTTTGTATTTTCACGTGACCTTTAAAAATGACACTTAGCAGGACAAGGGGTCCCACAGAGGGGTTGTGGGTTGAGGCACCGGGTCGCAATCAGTGCTCTTGTTTGTCCATGGCATTAAATCAAGTTTCCTCTGGCCATTCACATTTACAAAGTTAAATAAATAAGTCCCAACTAAGTTTATCAGAGATAAGTAACAATTTCCTGTGCCGTAAGTACTTTTGAACCCACTTATGTCTTTGTCTCTTATTCTCATTCACATCATTATCTGTGATCTCTGTAAGAACGTTTAGTTTGAGGCCCAGAATCCCCGGCTCTAAGCCTCTTAATGTACTATTCGTCTTAATAGCGTTCTCTTGAAGGCACCATTAAACACCGCCTCTTTGACCTGAAACAATCCCAAATACACAGACACTTTGGCGTGGTGCGTAAATGTCAAAGAGGGAACATTTTCAAACATTCTCGGATTCAAAAAACAAAAAGACAATTAAATTTACTGTCTGGCTAGTTTGATACTGCTGCTTGATAAATAGACACAGCATTTCAAGTCCAAAACAACTGGATTTTATACAACATCTTTCTTAAATGAGACTTGTATGGCAATCTAGTTCAGGAATGCAAAACATAAATTACCAATAAATTGAAGACTGGAGCATTCTGACAATTGTGTCAGGTCAGGGATTATATAAGGCTATTGAAAGCATATGTTCTAATACTCGAGCAGAATACTGCGGGTGGTTTTGGCAAACTCCGGCCCCACTTTTTTTTTAACATCATCCTGACATTTAACAGGACTTTTTTGTTTTATATTTGCGTTTGCTGAGGATTCTTTGCTCTGCGTTCTCCCCAGATTGTGCTGAAAGACACTTTTATACTTACAGATGTCATTTCAAAGTAGATTCAGTTCTGTAGTCATAAATTCTCCTTTAAGTTACCAGAACTCACGGTTGGCTTTCCAGCAGAGTTTCTATATGTTGGCCTGTAAGAGTTTCTCCAACCCTGACGCGTGTGACGTCTCTGTTGGAGGCCTGTGCAGCTTGTTTTGGGGCTCTAGTGAAGAAGTTGTTCACGTTGCTGAGTAGCACGTCTCCTGCAGCGTCTTCTCCTGATCTCTCTTCTCCCCTGTTGTTTCATCCACAGGACTGCTCCAGCTCAGAGGAGTACACGGTGGCTGCTGCTCTGCTACCTCTGTCAACAGCTTTTTACAGGGTAAGACAATACACTGAAAGGAAGGATGTATGCGAGCACACGGTTATGTTTCTGTTCCTCTCTCTATTGTTATGTCAAGTATACATAGTGACAGAGGAGCATCTAAAGAATCAGTTCGTTTGAGCTGTTGACACACCACTCTCATAAATTTTAGATGATTTAAATTCTTGTTGCTGCTCCAAACATTGACAAACTACACTTGAAATCTCTCGAGGGGAAGTGTCTTTCTATTAAACATGTCCAAGTCACTCACTAAAGTTGTCAACAGGAACCAGTTTCCTCTGCATTAGGGCTTTATTATTATTATTGCATTATACATTGACTGTGAAGTGTTGTACACTGTGTCACAGTTTATGTGGGCAGGCCAGCACGTAGCTCATTGTAGATATTATAATGTAGTAGATCTCGTTCAGGTCTCGTACAAGAATTTTCTCTTGTAACTCGTTTACGCTTATTGCAGTGCCAATTGGTGCAAATAACGCATTTAAGGTTACTTATGTGTCCCGTCAAACAGAATGTTGTCAGACCAAAAATATCTGTTGGGCTGAAAGTGCAGCTGGGTTTAAGTTAACATGGCTCTATAACGGAGGCCATAGTGGGAATAGCTGGGAGCTGAGCCAGAGGGACAGCTTTGTCAACCTCTGACCTTAAATGATGGTCAAATATTTACAAACACTGAGCAGCATGCTCAAACTTCCATAGGGAGGTGTAGAGGACCAGCCGCTGGCCTTTGGTTTCCAACACAGGATAGCTGCCATGCTCACTGCAAGGATGTCCTCCCAGCTTGCTTGTTACTATGGGAACAGACACAACTGTCCGCGCTGACTTTTTGTCTGGTACCAGTGCCATACGCTGATGGGCAGGACTGGGACCTGGCCTGCTCCCTACCACCACATGACTCATCAAACTCACATGCCCCAGCCTGGTGTAACTCCTAGATAAGCCATGCGTGTTGTTTTTCTTTTCAGGGCCACCAGCACTGAAAACTTATCAATAATGTCAGTGTTTCTTGGCTCGGTGTGTGCTTTTCAAACCATGCAATGCGTATCTACCACTACAAAGCAATTTCTGTTTCATAACAATATCCATTCATCATAAATCAAGGGATTCGCCTCTGTTACAGTTATGATATAAATGATATATCTTCTGGCACTGACAGCTAATTAGAAGACAGGATATGTCGAGAATGCAACACATTCTGACTTGTCACTTGCACATGATTGGGACTGGCGACAATCTTGAGCTCTGTCTCACCCAAAGAGTAAAAGTAAAGTGAGGTCAGGAGGGAATCTGCCAAAATATTTGTAATCTCTGTTCAGTGGTGCAAGGATCATGCAGTGAAAATGTGAGAAAAACAAAGCTTGGTAATGGAGCATCCCAGCAGCTGTCATCGGGGGGTGTGTATCGAGATACATGCGTGATCCTAACATTTCACAATTGGTCCATCACGCCCCATTTCAGTGTTTCTGGGCATATTTAATTACCTTTTTTTTTTTACAGTTTTAAGAATTATAAAATGCTGCTTTAGAGGTTTAGCAAGAAGAAAGGAATCTATTGGTTTTTCATAGATCAATTTAGTAACATAATTATTCCTCAGTCTGTATTAGAACATAAAACCTGCAGGACTGGGCACGGTCTGAAAACACTGTACCTTACAGTAACTGTGTGTGCTCTGTAAACAGAGAAAACGTTATGAATGATCAACCTGCCCTTGAGTCTGAACAGACAAGACACTGAAAGTCAGTGAAAAGCTTGGCGGCGTTATTGAGCATGACCACCTCGAGTCTTTGAGCAGTGGTTTTCGGTTTGTTTGTTTTTTTGCCCCACACAGAATCGGATTAACGCTGTTGAGTCAACAGCGTGTTAGACGACACATTCTGCCTTATCTTGCATAGATAAACTAATATGGGAAGGAGATTATATACATGTATGACTGATGAGGTTTGATGGTGCACCAGCAGAGCGTGCAGTGTCATTGTTCTGTTGTGTAAGCAAGGTCTGCTACTTGTAAATACTACTAGGAAACTGATTTAACAGTTTTTTCCAAGTACGCAGGTTGTTGGTACCGAGTCAAATCACTGACCCACTAAAAACAGTTTCCCAGCAGGACCAACCTACGTAACTGCGCATTGACATTCATTTTGAGCTAGTCTCAGAAGCAGAGCAGGTCTAGCGTGTCCTTTGATTTCTTGATTTTTAGACTTTTTCAGACCTTTTAGATTATTTGATTTGAAGATGGTTTTATTTCTGACAATGTTGAAGCATCTCTTACACATTTTACTCCAGAAATGTTAGTTTCATAAGAAGTAATAACTTTTGTTTTGTTTTATTTCTATCACATATCCAAACATTGGGTAATAAATTGTGCACATCAAAGTTAGTTTAGGCTGAAGAGCCAGAGTCTCTGTTTGGTATTCTTGGCCAGACTTTGGCAGGCTCACACTGTGTTCATATCACAGTGAGACTGTCCCCATGGCCTTTAAATCTCCAGGTCGGGGAACATGGGAAGCTCCCTCTCAACTGTCTGCTCCCACAAGCGTCTGGATACAGACAGACTTACATTTTATTTCTAGCCATATGATATGTTGACACTGAATAGCTTTCTACAGTGACCCACATTCTATGGTCAGATGTTTTGCTTTTCCATCTCCTCCAGCTTCACCCTTCCTGTTTCCCATGTTTCGCTCAAACTAAAGCCATGCAGAAGTGTGTGATGGATATGTGTTATTAATACAGACAGAAGGAAGGTACGACTGATTTGCAAAATATCTTTTGTTCTATATCTCAGATGGAGCAAATTGGGCTGTGTAGGTAGAGTTTGTCCAGATAGCACACACGCTTTGTACAGTGGCCCTTTGTTAGAGGTGGGGTTTTATATTTTGTTGTGAATCTCTAATCTGTGGACAGTTTCTTTGGCACTCATAGTGTGGAGTGGGCGTATCAGGAGCTGAACAGGTATTGATGACATCTGAGTCTGTTGTTTTTCTGCCCTTTGCAGTCACACATAATATTTCTTGTTAAATTTGAATCTGCCGCCAGAGTGAAAGTCTCCGTCTGTGGAAAACAAAGATGAAGTGCAGCAGCAAGTGAAAAACACAACGTAACTCTGGATGACTTGGACAACAAGAACTCTTTCAGCTGTAGTTTATGTAAAGGGGGGAATTTGGCAGTTCACTCTGTCAAACTGCTCTCCAACATTTCTTTATGAGGAAAGTGACGTACTAGTTACAATCGTGTGTCTCTGAACTGTACTGCACTCGATTGAACATATATTTATGTTTACTCTGTTTCAGAACATTTATATTACTTGTACATGGTTGTTCCCAGTTAAAGTAACTGTATGCCATGATACGTTTGTTGATTAGTTTGACTTTCGGCACATTCTTAATGGTGTGACTGAATCCTGGACATTGTTTAAATGCAGGTTTTTTTATGGTTTAAGGATGCAAGTCATTCTCCTCACAATACAATGACTCACATTGAACAGCTAAATTAAGGAGAAGGATTGTGTACAGGATACACATGTACTCCTGGTGCATGGTTGACACATAATGAGCAATGTTTCTGTATCTGCAATTCAGGGATGCTAGGAATTCTTCAAACGTTTCTTCTGCCTACACAGATACGTTTTCACTCAGTGTACGTGTGAAAAAGCACACGCTTCAGGATGTGCCCCGTGTCTCGGCCTCTGACGGACATGGCTGGCGTGTGATGTCTGGAGGCCTCAGTCAGTTATACATAGACGCTGAGATCATGTACAAAAGTTCAAAAAGATTGCAAATCCGGATTCCCTCATTCCCCTAACTTGTGCAGAGCATAATTGTCTCCTTTCTGTCTCTGCTTGTGTCTTCTCTGTTTATTTTTCACCCTTTTTCTCTCAGATCTACATTCCTCTGCTTCACTAGTCACGTTGTATACTCCCTCCTTCCCCTTCATCTTCACTTGCAACTTTTCCTTCCTCCTCCCTTTCCTCTCCCTGCTTCTCTCCTTTTCTGTCCTCCTCCTTGCCCATCTGTCTTTTGGATTTCTCTGTAAACTCGGTGTATTATCATATTCGGAACAGCTGACCTCGGTCAAAATGACCTGCACGTATCGGACGAGTCACAAAACAAAGCCAGTTTGAGTATAGGCTGCAAAAACAAATCACACAAACGCCCAGATCCCCTACACCCACACAACATCTGCTGCAAGACGAGTACAGTAACACAACCCTGTGACAGAAAGGCCTTCTTTCCTCTGTCACTTTATATTTATGACCATATTTCTTGTGGCACCTGCCTTTGATTATTCTGTACAGAAAAAAAGCAGATTTGTCCTGGTTGTGTCTTTTTTTGTTCTTAAGACTGAATTCCAAGTTTCGCCTAATGTCATCCTAAAGTTGCCCTGTGATCTACTGTGCGGCTGCACTCTGACGCACCACTTGTACGTTTCAGGTGAAGTCTGTGTTTAGTGAGAGTGATTTAGAAGGAAAGAGTGGATGTGGATTTATAGTTTAGAGGTGAAGTGTAATCGTGGAACAACTCACTCAGTAAGGCCTGGATTAGGAGATGAGCATTTTGAGCTGGGTTGACACTTTTCTGCTCTTCATCTCTCTCATCATATCATATGACTGCTACATGCAAGGGATGCACAGTCAACTTCCGGGTCTGTCTTAGAGGGTTCAAACAAGGTGTGAGAGGAGCAGTTAAAAAATTTTTTTTGTTGAGTTTCTAACATTATTTTCCTTGAATTAGACATTAAATTGTCAGATGTGTAATAACACATTAAAGCGTGTTTCCATTTTCTAAGCCATTTTACCAAGTTGTTCAATCCATTGCAGTCAAATATTTTCAGTTATAAAATCAGTTATTGTATTATCCAGGGCCAGGGTTAGGGTTGTAAATGTAGAAATGTATAATTGCATCTTAAACGACTGAATGTTTCATGTTGTAACTTGTGAATCATTAACTAGATGCAGCTACAATAGGACCTAGTCCTTTTATGTTTCACCAGCAGGTGCACTAAACAAATCTTCCCTGTTCCTAAATTCACGGACACAGAAGTGGTCTGTGGTTCCACTAGGCTTGGTAATTTGTTAGGGTTAGGGTCAGGGAGAAGGATCGGTTTCTCCTCAAATCCCACAACTGACTCATTTTTGTTTTCCTTCTTCTCCCCAGTATGGCACAGTTCCCTGTTCGCACCCTGTACTCCCTGTTTTCCTCGCTCTTGGCTTCTTGCCCAGCACACAGGGGATGGGGCTGTTTTTGTACTGCCTGTTATAATTACAGTAACCCTTCCAGTTCTCATCCTTCAAAGGCCAATTCTGAAGTGATAATGGAAACCACTGTATTATTTTATTCACGGGGGAAAGAAACCAGTAGCTAATCTAATAACAGGCATGAGTCCTACATGTGGCCTTCAGACGTCTGCAGGGAGATGGACGGTAGTGAATGTTGGTTTGAGGCTGATTAGTTATTGGCACACATCAGCCCATGTTAGTTGTGGAGTGACATTATTTCTCCATCATTTCTCTGCAGTGTTTTGTACAGTATTAAGCCCTGATAATGCCTTGTGCTGAGGACTGCATGTTTAAAAAAATGTTTTCACCAGTAGGTGCACTAATATCTAAAACATCTTCCCTGTTCCCAAACACAGAGGTGATCTGTGGCTCCACTAGGCTTTGTTACCTGTTAAAGTTATGAGTCAGAGAGAAGGATTGATTTCACTTCAAATCCCACAACTGATCAGTTTTCCTTCTTCTCCCCAGTAATTTGGCAAATAGCCTTTCTAGGGGCACTTAATACAGTCCAAAACTTTTCTCAGTGAGAAATCAACCTGTGCAAACTCCGACTGCTCCAAAGAGAGGCCTGCAAAATCTAATGTGCATATGCACATATTTATTTATTTTATTTATGTATTAAATTAAAAAAATATTTAAATGGTAAAATAATTAGATTTGCTTTTTGTAAGTGAAATTAATTACATATACACTTACATCTTGACAAATGAATTTTATTATTAAACAAGTTAATGGCACATTTTAATTTGTGTATAATGCTTGTTATATTGCGTGCAATGGGACACCCTTCATATTACTACACATATTACTACTGATCACTTGATCAACAGATTGGGTGTAGACTATTCAGACTGCTTGTCAATACATTACATCATGAAATAAAAGCATGTTTAGTGGGTAGGAACATCAGGATGACTGCGCAGGCAGTATCAGTCTATGTGTTGTTGTTAACCAAAACATAAAATATGCTAAGATTTCCTGCTTACAAGAATCACAACCTCTGCTCACAAACCTTTAAATGATTCTCCCTCTATAAGCTGTGATTTGTTGTGCAGAAATTGGCTGCCGGGGTGAATCAGTTTGCCTACAGCTGCATTCAGGACCATCCTGTATGGACCAACCAGCAGTTCTGGGAAGCCACTTTCTACAGTGAGGTCCAGGGTCAGATCCGAGCCCTTTACCTCAACAGCCCAGAGGAGAAAGGAGGCATGACTGTCAGGCTAAAGGTACGACAGGAAGTCTGACCAATATGAGAAAAGGATGATTCATATAAACCTACTGTTTGCTTCACACAGACGCCTTTCATACAAATTCATAATTAATTAAGCCATTTTTAAGTAAATGTGGCAAAATTGTCTATTTTTAGTTTTATAAATGTTCCCATAATTTTTTTTCTGAATAGATTCATGACAACCAAAACATTTACAACAGACCTTAAAAGAAAATATTCTTCCTCTGACTTCTCCAGGATGCCAGCCCGGCGTCGTCGTTGGGCAAAGATGAGCAGACAGCCATGGACCTGGCAGCAGAACAGCTGCGCTTGTGGCCCAGCCTGAGCAAGGAGAAGCAGCAGGAGCTGGTGAAGAACGAGGAGAGCACCGTGTTTAGTCAGGCCATCCACTATGCCAGCCTCATGGTTTACCTGCTGGTGCCTTTGGACACCAGCAAGAACAAGCTGCTGCGTAACACCCCTGTTGCCGACTGGGAGAGCGGCAGCAACAGCATCGTCACAAACAGGTCAGGAGAACAATAGGGTACCGGAGGTCACAATTATTATTTTAATGTGACTTTATTATCTGCTAATATTAACCACAGACTGTATTTTGATAAGGCAGAACAATCAGTCCTATTTGAAGAAAACCTCAAGGTAAGGTATCATGATTTGGGAGTACGTGTACTGCTCTTAATAAGGTGATGATAAGTATGTGGGTGGATGTGGCGTAACTCACAGTTTACATGATACCTTCCTATTTTGCCAAAAGGAACACGTCTACTTGTCCGTGTCCGGCCCACGTCCATCCTGTGGGCTTACATAGCTACTGCACCAAACAGAGGCTCATTTACTTCTGTTTGGAAGTTTCAAACCTTCAGGGTGTATTTAGTGGAGCTACGCTGAACTCACCCAAACCAAACAAAGCAGAGGAAGTGGTTTCCACTGCTCTGCAGTAACTGTCGAGTGAAGTAAATCTGGGAAGATCCCCCATGTTCCAATCAGGCTTTGTTATGAAATAATCAGAAGGACACAATGTTAATATTAGTTTAAATTAATTTTGCACTGCGTGGACGGTTAAATATTGTGGTCTGAAGCTTACATTATTCACAAATAGCCACAAGAACACAATGTTTCTGTGTTATTTTTCTTTCTTTTTCTAATGAGATGACACAAATGCAACAGCCAAGAATGTGTTTGTGTGGAAATTTTCTCCCTTTTTCTTTCATTTTTGCCCCAGACTTGTTTGTTTCCCACAGAGGACATTTGGATCTCATCATACTGCATCCCTTATGAAGGTTGCATCACCAGCTCATGTGAAGCATTCTCATTGGCCAAATGAGTCAGAGCAATCAATTCAGCCATCAGCACTTCAGCACATGCCAGCCTCAAAATCACTCTCGCCTTTATCACAGTGCATCTTGAACTCTTTTTGTGTCAACACACACCTCTCACATCTCAGATTAAATATCCTCCTGGACATAGCGACTTGACCTTTCTCGTTTTCACTCTGTCACCATGTCATCTTACAGCATTGCCGGCAGTGTGGCAGAGAGCTTTGACACAGAAAGTGGGTTTGAGGACTCTGAGAACAGCGACGTAGCCAACTCTGTGGTCAGGTTCGTCGCCCGCTTCATCGACAAGGCGTGCACAGAGAGCGGTGTAACCCAGGAGCACATCAAAAGCTTGCACAGCATGATCCCAGGTACAACACTAGCAGAGTTCATTCATACTCTGTCACTGTCCTAATTCCCTCAGTGCTGGAGCTTGGATGTTCGTAGTGTCAGCTTAGGCTAAGTCTAACAGGCCTTTGAGCTGATTAACTCCTGACACTTGGCCTTAAAATACACACTGTCTGTAGGAACATGTGAATGTACATGTGTTCCTCTCTGCGCTTAAACATGTGTAGATGTGGTAACTGATCCCGACTTCTGACCCACAGGCATCGTAGCTATGCAGATGGAGGCTCTGGAGGCAGTTCACAGGGAGAGCAGGAGGTTACCTCCCATTCAGAAGGTGAGTGCTGCTCTGCGCTGTGCTGCTGGGACTAGAGGTTGATGCACAGTGTAAATACAGTTGCAGTTTTCAGGTTCTGTCAGTTTACAAAAATTATTAAAAATAACTGATTTATGCTTCGTATTTATTATTATTATTCAAATTAATAAAAAAAGAAATTTGCTATTAATGTTAATAGCAGATTAACAAAAAAATATGCAAATGAAAATGAGCCAAATTCAGCATTCTCAACAACTTTTCACACCAGTTATATGCAAATTAAATGTCATCCAAATGTGTTGATGAGGGACAGTTTGGCTGTGTTGCAAGATTCTCCGATAATATTCTGAGAATTACAACAATGATGGAATATTCCCTGAAATAACGTTGAATTATTCTCTGAACAGTGTAGAAATATTCTAAGAATATTGTTGGAATATACTGAAAATAAAATTGTAATGTTGTGAAAATAGATGCAGAATGCTCTGAGAAAATGAATAATGTTAATAGAGGAGAATAAAGCTGAAACATTCTGAAACTAAATTGAAACGTGAAGAATATTACCATTAAATGTGACAAACAGCTGAATCGCTGTAGTAGACTGAGCCAGTGACTGCATTGAAACTTTACTGTGTAACATTAGCGTTAGACAGGGCTGACTTTTCCTATCGTGTTCATTTTTTTAATACATCTCAACAAAACACCATTACATTAAGCACACTGAGGGTGCTGTGTGTAGTTTTTTAAGGCAGACTTGTAAATGTCAGCTACATCCACATGCTCAGTTCAAGCTGGTTTGCTTCCAGTGTGCATTGCCAATCTAGATCTATTTTCCAGTCATATTTTACCCTATTTGCTGTGCTGCACCGTTTGTCTGCCAGCTCTGGGTAATTCACACACTCATACACACAGACAAACATCATGCCAGCTCTGCCTTGGAAGCAACCTGGAGACCATGGTGAGCAGCCCGTCTGCTGCATTTTGTGGCTAACCTCTCAAGTGTTCATGTGTTGGACAAAGAGTTGATGCTGAACTGCTAGCTGCGAGCAGCATGCCAATAATACTAAAAAGCAACACAGACTCCCGATTCATGAATAAAAAAACAGTGAATGCATTTATGATGCAGCTCTAATTCAAAGACCGGGCTCATCAATTCAAAGATGCTTATATTATCTCTATGGCCTTAATGGGAAATGCTGTGAATTATCTAACATCTAACATCTAACATCATATTTCTCTTTAGACTTAGTTTTACCATAACATCTATAGTCAATCACCTCCGTTAGGAAAATGCAGGGATGCCTAATATTGGGTTATTTGGGGAACGTGTGCTACTCAGCGTGTTTCTTGTTTTTCTTTTGCTTTAGAAGCACGTTTAAGTTCTTTGAAACTGAGTTTAAACAAACAACTTCCGAAAGCACAAACAACATGAAACGAAAGTAACTAAAGAATTTTTGGAAGTCAAGATCTCATGATTGCTGACAGAACTGACCAATATAAAGCAAAAGACTAATCTTAAACCCCCTCTCCCACCTTTACATGTTACAGTTTGAATGTTCTTTGTGGGACTGACCTCACTTAACTTCATGTCTATATATTTATATGGTTAAATCTTGAAGGGAAAACCAGGGGTTATCGGTTTAATAAATTGGATAAGCTATTAGATTACAATTGTACTTAAAAAAACAGATCAGGAGTTTTGCCTGGGGGGTTGAAATGGTACATTAGCTTCTTCAGAGAGAGAATTTGTTTTTGTTGGCAGGTATTTTTGTAGAGTGCTAACTAATACTTGTGTTTGCGAGATGTGTATTTTGGATGATGACGTGCATGTGAAGCTTGGATTTGTACAAGATCGTGTAGTGTTCTCATTTGACATTATAAATGTTTCTGCTGCGTCCCTCATTTTATGTTTGCATCTCCGACAGTGAAACATTTAAACTCGGACACACGCGGTTACAGTTTGCATGTTTCCTCCCCTTCAGCCTAAGATTCTGCGACCAGCACTTCTGCCCGGAGAAGAGTTGGTGTCTGAGGGGTTGCGGGTGCTTCTAGACCCTGACGGGAGGGAGGAGGCCACTGGGGGCCTCCTGGGGGGGCCACACATCCTGCCAGCAGAGGGAGCCCTTTTCCTCACCACATATCGCATCATCTTTAAAGGAATTCCTCATGATCCTCTGGGTAAATCCTGACCCACATCAGTGCTAACTTTTAAGTATTAATCAAATAAAATACCTTTTATGTTTTCAGCTCTTTGTTGTGTATAAAATTCCCCCTAAAAAACAGATTGTTGTGTTCATAACATCCTGCAGCAATCATGTCAGTAATGCAGTACTGGTCTTTTCTACCGATGTGTGTCCAGTGGGAGAGCAGGCAGTGATCCGGGCTTTTCCCGTGTCCACACTGACCAAAGAAAAGAAGATCAGCATCCAGAACCAGCTGCAGCAGAACATACAGGAGGGCCTACAGCTCCGCTCTGCATCATTTCAGGTAAACACTAAAACAAACAGGAGAACAGAGGTCATACATGGACACACGGCAGTGTCCTCGTCTTTGTGTCCTACACAATGCAGTATCATCTGCAAGTCGGATACCGATGATGATATCACCTTGGTGGTTGCTAACGGAGGATTAGAACACTTCACAAACAAATCTGTCAGCTGCAACATTTGACGTTTCCAATTCAGTGTGTAACATCTTTAACGAACAACAACCTTTCATAATAGGAGCTTCATTCTTAGAATCAAAAAGAAAAACTATTTTCAGCCAAGCATATGTTTTTAGTTTCTGGATGTAATGCTCTAAAAACCTTTTATGGGTCATTCCTATCTTTTTACTATCAGGAATGGTGAAAGTGAACATTTTCTTGGAGTCTAGGTCACTCTTTAGTTTTTTGTATTTCCACACTCCCTGGAATGTGTCTGTGGGTGTATGTTGTGGCAACCATACGTGGACTGTTTTACCAATCTTGTGTTCGTGTGGAAGCTTCAGATCTGCACGCTTTAGCAAATGTTTGCGGTTAAACAGTGAGGAACACACATCTCTGACCCCTGAGATGCTTCCTGCATTTAAAGATGACTCCAACACACGTTGCTTAATGTTGAAACAGAACAAAAACCAAATTAAACATTGCTGATTGCATAAATCGCTTGTTTGATTATTGCCTATTACAGTTGATAAAAGTGGCTTTTGATGAGGAAGTTAGCTCAGAGATGGTGGAAATCTTCAGGAAGCACCTGCAGAGGATCCGCTATCCACAGTCCATCTTCAGCTCCTTCACGTTTGCAGCAGGACAAACGGCACCTCAACTAATCGTTCCAAAGCAAAAAGAGAGGAACACTGGCTTCAGGTTTGTGGTGCAGCTTTAAATACATAAATACATTTAGCTAATAATATTTCACTAAACATCACTGAACATTGGTTTCATCTGTGAGTCATATCGTCTGATATATGAGTTGAGTCACACAAATGAACACGTGGCTTTTTGTTCCCTGGAAATTCTGAAAGGTTTTGATTCTGAAAACTGGATATAGTAAATTATATCTGCTCTGGACTCCTCACAGAACACTGTCCAAAACAATTGTCAAGGGAGCAAAGAGGGCCGGAAAGATCACCATGGGCCGTGGTAGTCAGAGCACACTGAAGAAGAATGACAGAGGCAGCAGAATGACCTGGCATGAAGATGATGACATTTCCAGTGAGCAGAATTATTTCGTAATAAGTGATGTTGTAGAGCGGCGGCTGAAAATCACGTTGATTTCAAACCTTACATGTGCTTTTAAGTATCGGACGATGGTGAGCCACCGCCCAGCAGCACATTGAGAGCGTCAGAGAAGTCCACCATGGAGCAGCTGGTGGAGCAGTCCTGTTTCCGTGACTACCAGCGCCTGGGCCTGGGCACCATTACCGCCAGCTCATCTCGGACCAAGTCGGGGGAGCAGTTCAGGGTGACAGCCGTGAACAGGCTCTACTCCGTCTGCCGCAGGTAGACCACCTCGAAGGCTGGAGGCCTGGAGTGCTGGTTAAGTAGCTTCAGCTGTAGCAGTGTGGCTACGTTCAGAATCAGGCCAGAAACCTGCTGATTCCACTAATCAAAGCGAAGCAGTGCTGAGCATATTAGTTTCCAAGATTTGTGGCTCTGCTGGAAGCTTTTAATCCTCAGTGTCTCAAAAGGGGGGAGAGGGGAGTCCTCCTTTACCTGGCAGACAGATGCTTGACTTCAAATTCAACCACACATTCTGTGACTAATATGGTCGTAATTCAACACAGATCATAATAAATTCTGTGGGAGACCGTTTATTTAACAGCTTTTCCCCGTCTTGCAGCTAGCGTATGAACAAATTGCTTTGCAGTAGCCTTTGCAGTAGCATAGAAATTGTTCCTAAACCCTAGAATTTGAGATTTCTGCTCTGTGTGTCTCTGTCAGTTATCCCGGGCTGCTCGTCGTTCCTCAGGCAGTACAGGACAGCAGTTTGCAAAAAGTGGCCCGCTGCTACAGACACAACCGTCTGCCTGTTGTGTGTTGGAAACACCCCCAAACCAAAGCTGTGCTGCTCCGCTCAGGGGGGTTTCATGGCAAAAGTGTAGTGGGCCTGTTCAAGTCCCAGAACCCCTCCTCAGCAGGTGTGCAAACATACATACCATAACATTATTATTAATATTATCTATGGTAATCTGCAAAGGTTTTACAGTAAGCACTGGTCATTATTTTCTGTATGATTCAAGTATTGTCTTGTGCCTTCAGCCCCTGCCTCGTCCTCAGATTCCTCGAGTAGTCTAGAACAGGAGAAGTATCTGCAAGCCATCCTCGACTCCATCCCTGTCTACTTCAAAATGAACGGAAACAACACTCTGTCCAACCGGTCCCTCATAGGCCTCTCACCAGGTACATTTCAACTTAGATCATGTTTGAAACAGAATTCATATGCTGTGTAATTTATAAAATATCTGATGAAGCAGTCAGCTACAAGACATTTTGTCTGCTCCAACACAATATAGATAAAGTTATACAGTAAGTAAAATATTTATCGTGGTATACTGCGAGCCAACCTGGAACCGGAACACCTAATTGACCTGCGGCGTTCAGCAAACCTCTGTCTGAGTCAAAGCTCGAGGCGTGAGTAAGGTCCATGTAAATGTAGTGTAGAAGCCTCTCAGGCTGCTTACATGGTGCTTTTTTCATCAGGACTGGCGTACACCAACCCAACCCACGCCAGAAGCGTATGCTTTGTTCATGTAATATTTAATTTATAAAGTTTGCTAGTATTACCTGGTTTGCAACATGTAAATCATACTTTGTATTGTAATGAAGCAAACGTAGGTTACTACATATTCTGTGTTTTGGGTTCACCGTGGTGATATCCGGTGACCGTGATTGTTGAGTCCGCTGGGAATCCGTGAGCTGTGAGTCTGGGCATTAGCTATGTTACATCTATGTCACGTCATGCTGAGTTCAGAACATGGCTTTTGCTCTAGCGTGGGAAAAAAAAACCTAGTTTGCTTGCAAAGGGCAAGAAGCCACGATAGTTCATTTCTACAGATAAAAACAAAAACTGCACACTTGCAGTCTCCGGAATTATTTTTGTTCACTTCAGCTCTGTTTTACTCTGGTCAGCAGTTCACTGACTTATCTTTATATATGTGTTTGTGAAACACAGAGAGACTGTGTGTGAGAAATATTGTGTCTGATATTTGGTACCATTTGGAAGGAAATTTGTACAATAAAAGGTTATGTAAGTATCACAGGACAAGCTGGGGTCACTGCCCAGCCCATCTATCTTCTCGTACTTCCCCCTCTCCTGTGTGTATCCAGAACATACTGAACAACAGGCACTGCACTGCAGTGAAGCTGTGTCCCGTATGCTCACACAAAGGCGCCTTCTCTGCATGTGTCATTATTTAAACACCATGCATGTTTGAGTTGCTCAAGTCAGATAAAAGATATTATTTAGCTCATTCCTGTTGCGTCAGTATCAGTCAGTCTTAGTCAAAAGACATAATTTTAGTCATTACAGTCAGTTTTGTTTTTACCTGTATATGCACTGAGGGCACATTCATCATCTCGCTTTGTTTACGACTTGTTGCTAAGACTGTCTGAAGAAAACACCTTCCCGAAACTATCTCCTGTGTATTGTGTGGATGTTTTGTCTTCAGGCAGTGAAAGGAGATCCAGGATACCAAAGATGGCGCCGGTCCATTTAGACATCCCATTCTCAAACAGCTTTACCAGAGGAGGTGAGTGTTTTCCTCCGTCATGTGTTTCCCTGTTGCCAGGTGAAATATGAATCACAGGTAATGTGATTAGTGAATAGTGTTTTGGCAGTGTCTAATCATTTAAGACGCAGAATAGGATGGGGTGTGTTCATTTTGCTCATATACGGGATAATCAAACAGGTTTTAGGGGCTGTTTATGCCAGCTCCTGGTTTAAAAATAGCCTTCTGTCGTCTCTTCCCTGTTCAGCTGGGTCACATATGTCCCATCTGCATTTTGTAGAAGTGTTTGAGAGAAAGAGGGAGTTCAGAGTTACAGACAATAGAACTTACTGATGGAAAGTTATCATTGGAAAAACAATGTAAGACAGAGTTGTTTTTCATGCAAGTGCTCCTTGTGCTAACTTTAGTAAGTACAGTTGAATTCTCACCTGAGGACAAAACAAATGACAGGCAAACTGTCACTCCACCCTGGTGCACCTGTTCGATCATGTTCCTGTGGCACAGCGAGCGTGACACATCTGTGCCTGACACGCTTAGTAAATCTGGTCCTTTGTCATCACACCATCAATCATAAATGAAGAAGAACATTCATGCATGCTCTGACAATCATTCTGTCCATCATTTAAAGGGGTCATATTATGCATTTTGGAGTTTGATGTTACATATATAATAGTGTAAACCTGGGTGCTTATAGTCATACACTCAAAGCTTAAAATGTGTTTCGTTTGCTGGTTGATAATTAAACTTCAATTAAGCTTTGAACAAGTATTAACTTTCTTTAGACTTCCCAAAGACTGAACCATAAAACAACAACAGATACCGTTGAGATTTAGACATCGAACATTTCTTTTTCTCTTTTTAATTATCCGCGACACTTAACAGAGGGTTGCCTAACATTTTTACCTGAACCTATTCCAGGTTAGCCAGAAGGCTGGTACTGTTTACAGTCTGTGTTCCCGCTGAGCTCAGTCCACCCCCTTCACAAACCAGCCAATCTGAACAGAGGGGGGTGGAGGGAAGCGCTTCGTGCTGAAGGCCAGAGAAGCTGTTGGAACATGGATTCAAAGATTTATAATTTGATTATTATATCTATTTATCTTCGAATCAAAGATGTCTCAGATTAAAAGGGAAACCCTAAATAAAGCATAATACGGCCCCTTTAAAACATTTTTATGTAATTTTCTTTGTGGAGCAGTCTAAACTGCATTAACTATAACTCTTCATCTGCATGATGTGTTCTGTGGTATGAGATGGTTAGAAGAATAGGTAGTGGTGTCTGTATGATGCTGACGTGATTTATCATCCTCTCTCTCTGCCCTCTGTACAAAACAACAACCCAGTGCTTGAGTACAGAGACAAACTATTCACTCACTCAAACCAAAAAGCTGCCAGTAAGGAGAGAATCCAACATCCAGGTATAGTCGAAGTGTCTCTTTCCCCTGCCTGTTATGATGCTTCTGCTTTAACACAGTCGCTGAGCCTTGTCATTTCACTAACCTACGCAAGTGCTCCGTAACCAAGCACGACCTCTCTGCACTGTGCTGCAAACCCATTACAAAGACCTTGTGAGACATAGTACTAATCATTGCTGACTTTGTGGGTGCTCTTCTGGGAGCCGTGGTTTTTCCCAAACCGAACTGGCTGCTCTTATGTGGCCTTTTGTATTGTTAATGTGTTGGCTCAGCCGCGATAGCTGTGTAGCTGAGGCAACATTTAACTCTGTGTAACTCTGTTAAATGTTGCCTCAGCATAAGAAAAAAGTCTAAAAAGCCGTGTTCTCATTCTGTGTGTTTTTATTCCCCGTTTATCTCGGAGTCATATCAGGTCTGAACAGGAGCCACGTTAATCTTGCCATCAGGTGTAGTGTGATGTAGAAACCGTTGATCATTTACATGAGATTTATTACCAACAGTTTTTGAAACTGACCCATTACGAGCTAAGAGTCATGAGGTCGACTGATTTCAAGATATGGAGGAATGTATAACTTCTGTGTTTGCAGAAGCTGGCATTAGTAGCTTTCTAAGAACCGTGCAAGTATAACTTGAAAGGGCTGAAAGCGATTACAGTGAAAACCTTCCTATTAGTCCTTCCTAATAGTGATTCATGCTGGTCGGAGCGTATTGCATGCTAGAGAAATGGCTTCTAGACTTGTTGACTTGCTAAGGAATTCCAGCAACTTCTGCTTCTAATATCTCAACTCATCCGACTTGCAGACACAACTGCTTTGTTGGTGAACTGAAAGAATGAAGGTGTTTATATAATCTCTGTTATACAGCTGTGCATGTAAATGTAGTCTGCATGTCATGTGTTGTTCATCATTCAGTCGTAGGTTGTTTGACAGCATGTGTACATCAGTGGCATCCCAACAGGTCGGCTCCTGCGTGCGTGTGACTTTTGTATGCATCTGTGTCTTTGCAGGCATGTGGGCCAGCCTGCGCTCCAGCAGCAGACTCGGCCAGCACCCACTGCCAGGAGATGTGGGCGCCAGGCTAGCAGGGAAGGATCTGGCGCCCCCTGCAGGGAGCCACAGTCTGCAGGCTCAGCTGCTCAAACATCAAGCTGCCCTCTACATCTTTGGAGAGAAGTCACATCTAAGGGTGAGAAGGGTCAGCAGGCTGAGATGGCATTTTGTTATGATCTTTTTTAGGTACATCTGCACAACCTGTAATTCAATACAGCTATTCTGCCACGAAGTGTACTTCCACTGATGAGCCACGACATTAACACTATGTGGTGGTTTGAATCTGGTGAACAGGATGGGCACTCTGACAAGCCTGCAGCTACTCAGAGCAAGCTGTGATGCACTGTGAGTTCTGATGCGTGTAAAACTAGGCCAGCATTAGTTTTCCCACCGCAACATTAAAACAACATTAAAACCACACCACCACAATGTCTTGTCTGTGCTGTCATAGAGATGTAAATATGTTGTATGTTTAACAGTAGGGTGATAGTTTATGATGGTGTATTGGACTGTCTATGTTTGCAAAGAGGGAACCAAAACAATTAGAAACACCTTTCAGTATAATATTGTTAGACTTTGGCCTCGTGATGATAGTCTTTGTAAGAATAGGCGATAGCGCTGTTGCTCTGAATTGCAGTACTACAGCTGGGTAAAGATCTTTATATCACAATATAATTAAATGAAAAAAAAACTATTAACCACCACAACCAAAACAACAGTGTTACATTTCAAAAAGCTGTTTTTATTTTGTTGAATATTTTTTTCTGCTATTGCTATGTTGACAGGGATCTGATATTTTTACCTCCAGGTGTTTCGCTCCTCCTCTCCAACCTAGGTCCTGTTCGATGTTCATTAGAAAGTATGAGCCTCCACTGGGCTCTGTGTGTAGCTAATGTATTATCTTTTATTACGTGTTGACAACCTGTAGCTGCACTGGAGAACAAGACATTTTCACAATCTTTTTTTGATTCTAAAAACAAAACAAAAGCTTTTCTCTCTAGAGCTCTACTGATTCATTTACTGGTGTCTCTGTTTTGACAGGGTCTCAGAGTGGACTCCTCTCTGAATTGTGAACTGGTGCCAGTGGACTTTGCAGACACACGGCAGGTGAAAGCCGCATTTAAAAAGCTGCTCAGAGCCTCCGCTCCAAGTGCCACCTCCTCCGACGCGGAAGACTCCTTCCTCAAAGCCTTGGAGGACTCTGAATGGATCCTGCAGGTGACAAAACAAAACAAATGTTGTTGTTTTTCACTTTAAAAGCAAGTAACTGACTGAGCCTCAAATATGAAATAGTGTGAGAGCACCACAGGAGTCCACAGTTATGATTCTCATAATGGATAAATCCACTCTGAAGCGGTTTTCCCAGGAGACACAGATTCCCATTAGATGGGACAACAGCAGAGCCCTCATCTTGCTGGTTATCTGATTGACCCTCTGCAGCCTTTGCACTTTCTTTGAACATTAGCTCAAGCATTTTCTGTGGGAAAGCCTGTGGGCAATATGGTAATGCGTGCAGAGTGAATTAAATGTTTGTGTGTCTGCGTGTATATGTATTCGCATTCACATACGTTAATCTCCTACAGCTCCACAAGATCCTGCAGCTGGCACTGTTTCTGGTGGAGCTCCTGGACAGCGGCTCATCTGTTCTCCTCAGCCTGGAGGACGGCTGGGACATTACAACTCAAGTGAGAAAAATGAACAGATATCTTAATGAATAAACACACGAGGCAGGGGGGAGGACAATATGAAGACGGGAGGGAAACAATGGAGGTGCAGAGTAGCATGATGAGGAGGTTTGTGTGTCATTTTTATTTTGTGTCTGAACAATGCTCAACGGTAAATGCAAAGAAAGAACGTTACAAACGCTTTTATTAACATTATGCAGCATCCCACCATTACAGGCCTCCACTGCACTCCAATGTCAGTAAATTAAGGACTAGTAAGGAAGGGACTTTCTTTATTTAACCACAAAGTCTCTGATACAGCTCCAGATGGAGGTAATTGCCCCCCACGTATCATTTAAATCCCTCTTTACAATCATAGTAGTTAATAAAAACACTATGGGGAGCATGCGGATCAAAAGAGACACACACTCAAATACTTCAAGCAGCCACAAGAGTTCCTGGCACTCAACAATCAAAGCTACGCACAAAACAGGCCAGAAAACATGAAAAGACAAATAAACACATTTTATATATCAAGCAACAGCGTTTACAAAAAGGATCCAGGTGCAGCTTACAGTTTAACTAGACGGTACCTCTTATAAACAGTCCTCTGCTCTAGTAGACAGCTGTTTAGACACTAGAGAAACTGTTTGGAGTAACTGTACTGGAGTTGGTACCGGAGCTCTCCGTTATTCTAGTGTCACATAATGTTTGTTTGTTTGTTTTTAGCTATTCTCTAGAGCCAGGTTAGATTTTCATTGCACGTCTCACGGGGACCACGTGTGCACACTCGAGCACACCTGCTTTCTCTGCTCTTCAGCTAATCCGTTCGGTTACTGCTGACCCAGTTATGCTCAGATAGATAATGAGAAGCTCTGAAGTTACAGACTCGCGCTGATTTCAATCACCAACATTCACGGTTTTGAGTTTAAGGCATGTAAACAAAAACCCCTGGTAGTTTTGGGTTTTGTTTGCTGCTGCACTCAGCATTTCGTCACATATTTGCTCTCTGAGCTAATATTTTCCATGTCGACCTGTTAAAGTGTGCGTTTGTGTTGCAAACGTGTGTCCTTCAAATGTGTTTACAGGGGTTGTGAAGCCTTGGGCTGCTGTTTAAAAGCACATTTTGTAGATTGCTTATGCCAGGCACGTGTTCGGCCCACAGCATCTCTCTCTCCACGGGCCACCGGCTCCATCTTGCTGGGTCCTGTTCAACCCGCCCAGGAAAATGGACTCCATATGCTCAGTCTCCGCTGTCTCTGTCCACAGAGCGAAGACACCCCACCGACAGGATGCAGAAATATTTTCGCTTTCTTTCTAAACCGTTTCTGTTTCTCCTTCTCATCCTGAGTGTAAAACACCAGCTCCCCTCTCACATCTACTCTCCTCTCCTCTCTCATGCTTTACCTCCTTCTGCTGTAATCTCACTATAATCTAAGGGGCTTATTTTAGTGCCGGACCTCTGGAGGTTTTTCTTTACCACTCAAGGCTGGATTTTTCTGTAAACCCTGTGGGGAAGTCATGAATTGTTTTTCCCGCTCATTCAACACATGTCAGGGCTCATTAGTTGTGTTGAAGGAGACAAGGACAGAGAAGCAGGCCAAGCACATCGCATGTGTGGACAAGTGGTTCTCAAATTGTGTTGTGTGGCGTGAGCTCGAGTGTTCCTGAAGACTTTACTACAATGTTATATAAATGTTATTGATACCAGATGCGGAGCGCACTTAGACATTGTGTTGTCAGCAGATGGCTCATTTTTCAGATCAATCTGACACTGACAAGTCTGAAGGGAAGTCAAATGGTGTGGGGAGTTATAGCCATGCAGTCAAGTTCTGATACTCGCCCAGAATAAACAGTTTGCGGATACATCTCTATCTGTAACAAGCTGTAGCAACAAACATCATCAACCCATGAAGGGCTGTGTTTAGAATGTAGGTCACGGGTTCATCCAAGCTGTGTGAATTTCACCACAGCAGCTCATAATGGGACTTGGAGGGTATTATGGTTCTCCTGACAACAGTCCGGTGTCTGAGCTCCTGGTCAGATGCACAATGCATAACATCCCATAGTGGCACAAATGGATTTAGGTTAGGGGAATGTGAGGGCCAGTCAGTGGCATCACACCTCTGATAACCATCTACGCACTCCGGGCACATGAGGCACACCAAGAGGAACAGTCCTACTCGATGATGTTACAAGCAGCATGAAGTTCACCACAGTCTCCAGACCTGTTCACTGTTGTCACAGGGCTGCTATTGCTGCACGGTGCAGACCCTCATGGAGTCTGTTCCTGACAGATCGGGCTGAAACCAGCCTTTTGCTGCAGTTCTCTCGTTCTTCCTTGCACAAAGAAACAGATACTGGTCCTGCTCCCTCTGACCTCTGTCCATCTGTCCCGGTGTTCTAGCTGGTCCCCCAGGATCTGCTATATATGGTCTTGAGGCTGTGCCAGCAAACCGTGCAATCACACATGGTTGTGCCGTCCTGGAGTAAGTGGACAACCTGTACAAACATATTGGGCTGCAGGTATTAGCTCATATTAGTGACATGGACATTAGCTATATTTAATTAATTCCTAACGATTGAGCTGCGTCTGTGGCTTCCACATTTTTGCTAGTTGCAATTGCAGATTGTCTCTTACGAACGTGTTCTCTGTTAGTGGTGATCTCTGAGTAGAGGTGTGTGTAGACAGTGTGTATTTATATAACCCTGCTTTCCTGAAGGTGAGAAGCGTAATTTAACACCAGAAAGCGTGGTACATATCTCCCATGCTTTCTGGTGGGAACACCCCTTCACTCACTGTGATTTCGTCCTATTATTACCTGCTGTATTCTCACATGGGCTCCATGGAACATTTTCTGGACCGTACTAGGGAGCTGGTAGAGTAATGTCTACTGACTCAAACATTTCCGTACTCACATACAGCCCCTTTGGGTCATTTCTAAAGAGGTTCAGGTCTGAAAACTGCTTTGGCGTTAAACTGTCACGATTAAACTTTTTCTTTTTTTGAGCAGCACGTATTAGTGAGTTTGTTTTGCATCGTAAACCAGGACAGACACATCATTGACTTGGACTGTGACAGAACTCGTTCTCGCTCTCCACCTCTCACCTTTTCTGTTCCTCTCTGCAGGTGGTGTCTTTGGTGCAGCTGCTGAGTGATCCGTTCTACCGGACTCTGGACGGTTTCCAGGTGTTGGTGGAGAAGGAGTGGCTGTCCTTTGGTCACAAGTTCAGCCAGCGCAGCAATCTGAGTCCCAGCAGCCAGGGCAGTGGTTTTACTCCCATCTTCCTGCAGTTTCTGGACTGTGTGCACCAGGTGAGGTTTGCCTCCACAAGCACTCAGTGCGACCTAATGTCTTTCATACCGTCCCTATGAGCTCATCACATTCCTCAAAAGCAAACCGACGAGAGGGTGAAGAAGGCGAGAAGTTCATCTGTCATTATCTGTACATTTGGTTTAGTTTTGCACTTGACAACACTGGGAGACTGCTGCCCAGATGGTCCATGAACCCAGTGTTCTGCTCGGAGCGTGGTGAGATTGCGTGTTTCAGCATCTCTTCAATTCAATTGAGTGCGTGTTTAGAAGTGTATGTGGAAAATTGCAGTTTTGGGGATTGAGAGCCTCTAAGAAGTCTTGGTTATGCTTCGGGGTTATTTGGGGGGAGCGGGGGGTGTAGGGTGGAGATAAGAATGTAGCTCCTACAGCTGAGGCTCTGAGAACCGTGTCCATTCTGAAATGCTAACTTTAGAGACTGTTGTAGGTTATTTGTTTCTCCCGGGACCTTGCAGACCCACTCCCATACACTTACATCAACACATAGTTTCTGCATTTGTCTTTTGAAACTCTAGGCTTGGCAGCTAAGTCAGTTTGGCCGGGGTCCTGGGGTCTGGGAGCTATAAACGACTGGAGAGAGGATTCGGACAAGTGCTGAAAATAGAAGTGCCTCATCTCCGAAACAGCTGTTGTTTTTACCAATAGACCCAGGTGGCCTCAAATATTCAGCACTTCTGGCCACCTCACACTGCTGCATGGGAACAATGGCGCTTCAGTGCTGCTGGCTCCGTCTAGATTGTGTCTGGCGGGGATGATATCACCAACCTTTGCCCCCACAAGGGCAGGAGAGGCTCTTTCCTGTTTCTAATTGATCATTTATGCTCCAGAGGGACGTGAAGCCACAACATCAGGACACAATCCAGCTGTCACACACACACGCAACGACCTTATCGTTCTGACTAACTGTCTCTATCCATCTTCTCGTGTCTTTGCAGATTTTGGAGCAACATCCTCTGGAGTTTGAGTTTAATCAGTATTATCTCAAGTTCCTGGCTTATCATTACATCTCTAACCGCTTCAAGAACTTCCTGTTGGATTCAGACTATGAGCGCTTGGAACATGGTCAGTGTCCTTTCTAATCTAAATCAGGGGGCCTGTTCTTCTTCTATTGTCTGTTCTTATACTGTGGACATGCTGTAGTTTATCCAAACACACACATTAACACTAGAACCTCACCGTGAAGTCTCTCACCCAACATGTTAATGTAAGGAACCAGAATGGTTGTGTTGAAGAGTTCCCAAAGCGCAGAACATAAAGAATAATTCACCTCCTGAGCTGTCTCAGCAAAGAAACTCAGTGTCCCTGCTGGGTTCACCACGACTACACTTTCAATTATAGTATATTTACAGCTGATCTCGAATCAAAAGTAATAAAGTAAAAGTATAAATTTTCATCTCTATCTTGTTCATTACATATTTGTGTGGCAGATAGATTTGAGCACGAGTCGCTTCAGCAGCAATAACTGGAATAAACCATTTCCTGTGACTATGGAGTGATGTTGGCTGATTTTCCTGCACAAACCGGCTGCTTCCGGTCCCCCTATATAATCTGTAGGACTTTGACTCAGCTAGTCAAACAACATGTCTCATGATTATCTGTGAAGGTTCTCAGTCATCCAGGTCATGGTTATCTCAAAAAGCTTTTATGTACATGAACATGGTCGTGGTTTGTGTCCTCCTATGATTTCTGCATGTTTTAGGGTTTTTTTCCTAGCAGCTGTTTATGAGCGACACTGTGTTCACGAATGCAGGTTCATGCATCCCCCCTCCCCAGGTCACTGCCAGCCGCATCTGTCCTGTATGATGACAGAGCTGCCAGTGCCTGGGGCCTTTGTCGCTGTCTGAGTTTGTGTAAACACTACAGTGTGAGGGTGTTTATCAGATAAAACACCAAACACCAGGGAAAAGGAAATGAGTCATGACCCCTCTGACCTTCATACACCACGCAGACGCAGACGCAGACACAGACACAGACACATTATTACATTCCTGCATACCTGCTGGTATGTGGGTTTGATTGTTGTAGGTTGATCATTCGTCCTTAAATTCTTTAACCATTTCCAGACTGGTGAGCAACTTCTGGGGTACTCACAGATTCATACCTGACTGTCAACCCTTCAAATGACTCAATATTCATCCCAGAAGTTCGATTGGATCATTTCCACAATAAACAATTGTTTGTCTGTTGCGTATTAGATAAAAATCAGAAGGCCAGATTTAGGCATAAAATTCAAAAGGTTGTAAGCACCAGTCAGTCACAACAGTCAAACCACCTGGTGGTGCATCACGTTGCATCACAGCTTGCTGCGTGTGGGGCGGTGTCTCCTCTGATCACAGTGTGTGTGTGTGTGTGTAGTAAACCTATTTTGTTGAAATATGTTATTGCAGAAATTCAGCATTGTCCAAACGAGTGTATGTCTCCCATATGTATCTATGTAGACTCCTCTTCCATCCCATAATATATCTGACATGAGCTCCACTCGTTGGTGTGCTGAACAGCTTCTCCTCTGTGTTTTTCACAGGCTTGTTGTTTGAGGATAAAGGTGAAAAGCAAGCCAGGAGAGGCATCTGTATCTGGGAGTGCATCAGCAGGATGCACATAAGGAGCCCGATCTTCTTTAACTATCTGTACAGCCCCTCCGAGAGCGCAGTGAGTGTTCCTGACCTTCTCCGTCGCTGTGTGTCCGACACTGGTTCAACTAATCACTGGCTCCTGACCTTTCTCTCAACACAGTTACGAGTGATAACAATCTGACACGAGTCATTTGACTGACATTTCCTTAAATGATGCCATTTGTAAATGTATAATGTTAGAGAGATGGTTTTATTTGTTGGGAGGTCTGTGCACTGGGAGCTTTTTTTTCTGCTATTATTGCTCTTTAGTCTATTTTTCATTATTACGTAAAAGATCCGAAGTTGATTCTGAGTGTTCTTGAGGTTTTCTAACAGAGACGCTGCCTGTTACTGATTCCAGCCTTGTTTTGAAGGCTGAGCGGGCCTTCGATGTTAAATGTGTCTCATGTTTCCTGTTTGACTCCAGCTGTGTGTAAATCGACGAGATGAGCTTGATTCTGCATTTTGAGGCATCGTGTGCAGTCGGCCAAACCGCTGACTAACCCTAAGCTCTTTGAAAGATTCATGGAGCTGAATAAGCTTGTTGGAAATACCTCATACCGATTATTGTTCCACACTGTTTGTCCATTACAAATTGTATGTAATAGTTTCTTCTTCTTCCACGAAACCGATGTAATGCGCCTGATTCTCATTAAACCCTTCCTGTTTTGTTTTGTAGGTGATCCTGAAGCCTTCTATCAGCATCCCCAGCCTGAGTAAATGGGACTTCATCACGGACGAGACTCTGTCTACGGGGCCGTGCTACGACTGGAGGATGATGGCCGTGAGGTTGGAGAGCTCAGAGGAAGCGAACACCATCTCCAACAGTAAGAGAAGGATCGTTTGGCCGTGTTACAGCAGCGTGAGCAGAGCCCAGCCCGACGCTATCACCCAACTCCTCGCTGTAAGAGTTTGCAACCGAAACCTCGATTTCAAGTTTGATCCTGTTCGTTCTCGCATCACGTGTCACATTTATCGTCTCTGTTGGCTGTCACTGGCGCTGCAGGACATTGAGAGGCTGGAGGGAGAGCTGAACCAGACTCCTGAGAAATGGCAGATGACACTGGAGAGAGTCAGACTCAGCATTCAGGAAGACCTCAAGCAAGAAGGAAACGTGTGTTTTAGAAGAATTAGGATGATTTATTATATTTGAACATAACACTTATGGTCATATATTTAAAATCGTGTGTGTGTTTTTCCTACTGTCTTCAGCTCTGTAAGCAGTCAGTGTCCATCTCAGGCCTTATTCCCACGTCCAGCCTGCAGGCCTTCCAGCGGCGCTCCATGCTGCACCTGCCAGACAGTGCACTGGGCGACGACCACAGCACAACCACAGTCAATGGGATCAACCGCCGTGCCGCGACGCTTTACAACCAATTCACCCCCAAGAGTGAGGAGAACAGGTGGGTCGTGAACTTCCTGAGTTCCGGAACAAATGAGAAGTCCACATTTGATTCACTTGCAAACTGCTGCCAAGAGTCCAGTCTAGTTTGGGAAGATGAGTCATGGCTCCGGTATGCTGTGTGTCATGTTTGTGAGGATTGTCTGTACTCTGTTAAACTCTGGGTGTGTAATTTTACAATTACGGAGAGGTCAAAGTACAGTCTCTTGGCTCTAATATCTGGATGTTTTCCCGCCGAGTTGAAAAACAGTGATTAGAAACTACTTGAGTGTTATTTTTTTTTATTTCCTGTATTTGTTCTTCACATTCAGATGAAGTGGCTGAATGAGAAACACTTAGAAACCCAGTAACTGTTCACAGTCTTTACCAACATTGTAAATGATGTTGGTGATGGGAGCGGGATGAATTAGCCTCCACCCAACTTTGCTCCTGAACAAGACTCACGAGACAAAAACCGTTACGATGGCTGCACTTTACCGTGTGTAATCCAGGAGATGTCTTACTGAAGTATTTTTCAGGTCTTACGAGGGGATCCTGTACAAACGTGGAGCCCTCTTGAAGGGCTGGAAGCCTCGCTGGTTTGTGTTGGACATCACAAAACATCAGGTGAGCAAGTTGCACCACGTTTTAGGGAACACTGAACAATGGTCTGAGTGGCGGCTGCAAGTTAAACGTTCACACTTTCACAGCTGAGGTACTACGACACGGGGGAGGACACGAACTGCAGAGGCCACATCGACCTGGCAGAGGTGGAGTCCGTGCTCATCGCCACGCCGACTATAGGAGCCCCCAAACACATCAGCGAAAAGGCGTTTTTTGACGTGAGTATACGTCACCACACTAATGTAACGTAATATGGTAGTGTCGTTAAACATGGCTTCATTCTTCTGCTTCAGACATAGTTTCATCATTTACACAGAGCAGCTCATGAAGACAGTAACAATTCTCTAAATCTACCACACAAATTACAGGTAGCTTTATCCATGTATGTAGATGTAACCGTAGCAAAGGAAGGAGCTCCACGCTCTCGTCAAGTTGACTTTGTTCCACTAAATAAAAGGAAAAAGATCATTTGTGGCTGCAGGAACAGAACGTGTTTTTATGTGTGCTTTCAATTTCAAATGTAAACACTTGGATGTGGTGGATGTTCATCACATGGCGTTCTCTTCTCCTGGGGGGGTGACCCTCCTCATATTTGCTCAGCAGTCATGGATAAAACCTGCATTATTTCACATTTTCTTTTTCAGATTTAATGGAAAAATAAACTAAAAAAACACAACTTTGCACTGAAAACATAAGAGGTCATCTTTGTTTTTACCTTCTTTTACCCCATTTGTCTATATTTAATAAATCTTGTTATCGGATCCGTCTCTAGTTGAAGACCAGCAGGCGAGTCTACAACTTCTGTGCTTCAGATGCTCCCAGCGCTCAACTGTGGATGGACAAGATCCAGAACTGCATCTCTGACGCCTGAGCATGCAGCTAAACATCAGGCCATGAACATTAGAGGCAGCGTCAGGCGGCTGAGAGCAGAGACGAGACAACCACTCAGCTCATCTTTCAAATGTCTTCACTTTATGGGGACTGCAGCGAACAAAGTGCCTGGTGGTGGAGGATGAAAACCGTCCATCCGCCTCTCTGCCCGTTTCTCAGCAGCTGGTCGAGCTGTTCTCACTCAGACCCGTTCGTCTCTGCTGTCGGCTCCCTCGGCTACGTCTCAGACAGGGATGGAGATAAACTGACGTTTCATGCGACTGCACTAAGAAAACGATCCTACTTAAGCTCTAAACAGATCAAAGCAATATCACTGGCCATTCAAACTGTGGGTTCAATTTTAGTCTTTGAAAGTATAGAAAATAGCCTATGAAGATATTTTACTACAATTAAAGGGTTATTGCTGCTTTAAAAATACACACGAACCGCCAAAAACTTTGCGATGCACAACATTAAGAAGCAATTTGTTTGCACTTAGCTCTGAAGTTTGCACTCCTTGTGAAATATAGATTTCCTGACAGATGCAGACGGCGACGCTAAAGGCATTACTTTACAGTGTACATACGTTTCAGACAGATTCATTACAAAGAATTTGCACAGTCGGTTCAGAAGAGTTACATTTTTCTATTTAAATCAGTGGTGTTGTCTCTATTTTGTTAAATGTTTATTGACTTCCCGATAACACATTTGTCTCATGCAGTGTAAATTATTATTTTTATTAAAAGTGGAACTGTGCCAGTGTGGTGACTTCATGTTTTTCTGTAAATACATGTGTGATGTCTCGTTTTATATACCGTACTGAACATACATAAATATACTTTTCTAACCTTAATTCTAATGTGACCAACTTTTTTTTTATCTGTCGTTACTGGTGTAACAACCTTTGTGGCCTGTTCCCAGTTTGTGATGAAGCATTGCTCTGAGAAGGAAATGGAACCTTTGTTGTTGTGGTTGTTGTTCAGATTGTCCGTCTTTTTAAGGGCTTTTAAAAAAAACTAAATGAATATATAATGTGGGACATTATCGCCTCATCTGTTCTGTTCATCTAACTTACACAGTTTAATTGAGAAAGAAGAAAAGGAATGAAACTGCTCGGAGGTTTTTATTACTGTACCTTTGTTACTGTACCCTGTTTTGTGGTGACACTAATGTTTTGGAATTAAATCAAACATACTTGACCTATGTGTTTTCTCATTTTACTGAAACTTAAATAATACCAGCTAGTGACTGACTGAACACACCTGGCCCAGATAATCAGCAGTAGGTATGACAGTTGGAGAAACAAGACCGTGGTTGGGAACTACTTAGGCAAGCACATAGAAAATCACAAAACCACCAAGTCATGTATCGTATCTGCTGCTTGTTACCTGTGGCTGTGTGACCTAACTGCCCTGTGGTGTGATGAGAGAGGACACGGCTACCATGTGGTGAATATTTTCCATCTTTCTGCGACATCTGTCAGAAAAGGTTTATTTTGTTGTGCCTTTTTTCAGCATTATTAATCATTGCTCTACCACAGGAATAGTTTGGGGTTTAAATTTACCGGGGTGCCAGCGTGCTATCATTGTTATCACAGAGTGTGACATTGGCTCAGAGTCTCAGAGGATACGGGAAGAGACTTCAAACATCTGTAATTGCCACGTTTTTAACAAGGATTCTCTCTCAATGAAAGGTAATCAGACACCACTGCGACTCGTGTTCCTTTTTGTTTTTGCTTGGAGCCAACATCAGGGCTTGGAGAGGATGATGATGGGTGTCTCACTTGCCAGCAATGAAAATGGGATGAGGCCAGGGCCCCAGCTCAGGCTCTGTGGCGCCTGGTTGGCGGCACTGAACGAGGCTCCTGTGGCTGAAGGAAGGTTTGTCTGCGAGAGGAAGCACAAGGTCACAAGAAGAGCAGATGGGGCTTTGGCAGGGGAGGGGGCGGTTGGTGTTGGTGGGTTGTTTGTTCATCAGTACAGTTTCCCAGCTGACTTGTTCTGGCAGCAGGTGCAGAGCTGCAGAGGGCGAACATCTGGGCAGAGCCTCCGGCAGCTGTCTCCATATTTAGCCTCTCGCTTCGGGCACGGAGATTAGGACCTCTGCCCACGAGCTGAGGGACGCAGCGGATGTTCTCCAGCAGGACTGTGTGGAATGGCATGATAGGAATCATGACGCCCCAAGACAGAGATGGTAGTTGGGGTCATTACTCATTCCACATAGCTGTGATGCTCTGACCAGATTGTGCCACATTCATGCAAATTAGGTCTTTAAATGTTTTAGGAAATGAAGGATTTTTGCTGTTATGTAACTATTACGTGAGTGAGAATGCATTACTGCCTCAGCAAGTGATGCTTCTCTGAAGTTGAAGACAAATTACTGAAGAAAGTGTCTTTTATCCCTAAGATCAACATTGTTTTAATGCAGCTCTGTGTAATTGTGGTCTTGTGTAACTTGGCTGAAGGTTTCTCTGGAGTTCAGTCGGATTCTTCGTGGTTGGCTTGAAGCACGCCGCTCTCTCTCATGAAAAGACAAATCAAAAGCAGCCTATAAATTCAAGATTGCACGTAACTGTTGGATTTGCATCCTGAGCTCCCCCTGTACAGTCACAGCTGTAAATGCTTCTTGTTTGAGAAAAATAATACGGCTGGACTTTCCACAGACCCCAAAATGTCTCCTCTGACAGATGATACTGATTTATTTTATAGGTCCTCCAAATCCTGTTATGCATGTAACCATGAATGCAGGCTGTGCAGCAGTTCTTCTTTCCTGGGTGCCTCTGCAACGTGGGTGGAGCCGATTCACTGCTGCTGGGGGCCCCTTCTACCACGAGGCCCTGTGCTCCTTCAGCCGGCACCTGCTCCAACAGGCTGATCTCACCGGTTCGACACATATCATCGAATCCCACCCTGGATCAGGATGACGTCAGCTGCCTGCAGCACACGGGGGTCTAGTTGGGCGATTAATAAATGCATGAAGCAACTCAGCTCCAGATGATCTAATCCGAACCCCGCCCACTCATCCATGAGCAGAAAAGCACAATTACCCACTGATTTATAGCTTTGAGGAATTGTTGTTGCACGTATTCTCAGCTAATTGTCAGAGATCCTGATGTTTATGTCAGCTTGAGTGACCCACACTTTTTTCTCTGCAGCTAAACCCAGAGTCCGTTCAACCATGTGAAGCACCGTGAGGTCACTGTGGGAAATCACAAGAAACAGGCATCTGCCAGACATTTTTTCTCCAATGGACAATCCCCTAAAATTTTCCTGTTTTAAATCACTTTCGATGAGGATATTTTGGACAGGAATCCGATCAATCAGTTCCGGGAATTATGGGACTTCTCAGACACATGGGGTGAGGGTGAGACAGCTATTTCTGAAATGTTCTTGCTTGTGCAAGTCGGCTACAGCGATTAGAAACCCTCAATTCTGAGAAAAATCTTTACAGAAAAGGATTCAGAGATATAAATACCCCTGAACAGCATCACAAATCATTTATCAGACTGACAATTCAAGACAAAGAAAGCTCTAAAAATCCAAACGCCACCTGTTAATTGTAATCTAGTCAGTGTTTCACATGTTGTCTTGGTACCACAGGTGAAGAACTGTCACTCAAACAGAGACATTTTGGTAGATTTCCTGATCTTGTTTGGTGGCGAACCACATTTCTGGTTACAGTATTTGAGAAATCTGTCTCTTATATCCGATCTTATCAGTGAACCACCGGTATAAAGAGATGTGCACGGTGCTGACTGTTAGATCAGTGTATGAATGCAGGCTCTTATCTCATCTCCTGCTCTTGCAACGCTGAACTCAACATGAACTGTCTCTTTCTTTCCAGCTCCTCTCAACAAATAAAGGTGGTCTGAGAGTTTTTACATCAGAAAGTAAAGACGCTCATTGTGTATTCTGGCAAATGCCCACAGCTGATAGTCACCCGGTGACTGTTGTTCCTGTATATTTTTTCACTGAAACATGAGGGTGACGCAGACAAAGTGTACGTGTGAGAACAGTGGTCCATTGTTGCAGAAAATGATTTGTTTTGACACGGAGATTCAGAAAACTGAAAACGCACACGTGCATCAACAATGAAGTCATGTTGTTTCAGGCAGTTTTTTCTCTGATGTCGTTCCAAAGTATCACATATCAGCACCCATCGAAGGGTGTGTCGTCTGCAATCGGAGGCGTCTCCCTTGAAAATCCTCCATGCGACATCACCATCACCAAAAACCAACTCACATTCACCTTCTCACCTCTGCGGTGAGAGGTGAGAAGGTGATAATAAACCACAGCACTACCTGTTGCATTGTGTGTATCAAATGTACATCCTGCAGTCATATATTACACAAGTAAAAAATATAATGCTAGAGTGTAATGATGGGACGGTGGGTGACCTCGTCCTCCCCTATAGTGCCTGTGGGAAGGGTTGTGTGAGGAACCGTGGCCCACCGTGGTGACCCCAAACAGTTAGCAGTCAGAGGGACTATTACTAATGATAAACTCTTATATCACTTTTTCTTTTGTGTCTGAAGCAGCAGGAAGTGACGGCAAGTGACTGGTTTGTAGTTCTCCACAATGCATCTTGATGTTCTCTATGTGCACCGGGAATCAGACTGGCAGCTGGTGCCGTCTGTTTAAAATCTCTGCCCTAGATTTTTTTTAAACCACTCGGCATCAAATTTACTGGAAACTGTGAAACAACACGAGGCCAGTGTCACTGAAACCGGTGCTGTCAGAAGCAGTTTTTAATGTTGATCGGCACGCTGAGGCTGATATATATCTGATAGATCAGACAGGATCATGCCCATAGGTAACTGAGACGCAGTAACTGACCTGACTTTGGACCTGAAAAGATCAAAACGAACAATGCTCTTCTTCTCTCTGCAGCACGAGTGTGGTCTCCTGTAGCATAGACCTATTTTTGGAATGGGATTAGCTTCCAACCAAACTGGTTAAAAACAACAATGTCCAGGTCTAGAGACTGACAAACTGCAGGTTTGTGCTCTTGAATCAAACATTGCACATAGAATAAACACATCTTTTTATCTGAACATCTGAAGGTTGTTGCTTTGCTTTTGACGGTTTTCTCTACGAATGAGACAACACGGCTCCTTATAAGAGCGTGCAGCGCGCAGCAACAGTTAAAAAGCCAATGCTGCCATCACTGAAGCTCTGACAAACTCCCTAACAACACTGTCCGTGTTTTCTCCCACTCATGTTGACGCCACACCGTGGCGAGAGTTTGCCCCCGCATGAGCCTGCAGCACTAGAACAGAGACCCTAGTCGTGCTCTGCTTGTCCCAGAACTGAGGATCCCGTTCATGTGGTGACACCTGGTGGACACAACGTGATCCTCACGACAGCCAAGTTAAAGTAACAGAGAAGAAGGAAGCTGTGAAGGATGGAGCTGTGAAATCAAAATGGCCGCACACCTTCATAAAAGTGGATTGTTTTATTTTCGACTGTAAGTGGCACAGTTCATTCAGCTCAGCTAATAAACCAAGCTACAGTGAGACATTTGTTTTACTGAAACATGTGCTCCACTCCTCTCCGTGACACTGTGTCTAATTTTAAATTCTAATTCATCTCTAATTCAGTTATTTCTGCAAACTGATGGTACGTTTGTTAAAAACATGGGAGATTTAGGGGAGTTGCCTGTCAATACAGAGCTAACAGGATAAATCTCCACTAACAGGATTTGTTGGAGATCAAGTATCAGTGATCTGACAGCAAATAAAAACCAAAATGATCCATGAAAGTTCCCACACGTGTGTGAACCAGTCAAGTTCAGCACGTGTTCAAATTGACAGATGACAGGACATTAGGTTTAACTGGACTATTATCGTTCACTGTAGCTTTAGGAATGATGATGTTTATTCATCAGCTGTGTTGATACAAAAGTAGTTAAATAAAAGCATGTGAAAGAACAGACTAAGGTCTAAAATGAATTTGATGCTTGGACGTAAAGGAGACAGAGTTAATCCAACCTGTACATTTAAAAGTGACTTGACTAAAATGAGTTAAACAGTTTTTGCAGCTCTCGTGTGGCTCACAGTGCCCTTATGTTGGTCACCGTTACCTACAGTCACTGCTCACTGAGCCTGGTTCTTACGCTCCTGCCAGGATTTCTTCTTTATCTCCAGCTCAGCGTCGGTGAACGATGCTGGTCCCCAGTTTGTGAACACCTGAGGTCCTTTATGTCCTAAAAGATCGGGATAAGACAGAACAAATTAATATCTAACAACTCACTGACTAGCTCTGAATTCATAACTGGCTCTAGGATTCATTTAGTTAACTATTTAAATACCATGTCAAGCCAGCAGGAATAACGTGACAATGATTATCTCATTTCACAGTTTTCCTCATAATTGCTGTCTAAAATAATGTCATCACAAAATGTTGAGTTATGTCTGAGCAGGAGCATAAAGAGATGTTTAGAATGATACAAAACAATTAACAAAAGTTGATTGAACTAGATTCCAGATATGTTTTTATTTGCTTAAGCATATGATGTTTGCAAAGATGATTTTCTAAATGAACTGACAACCACTGATGAGCCACCATCAGTCCCCGTACCTGGCTGGATGAGACGCACCAGCCCCTCGTGTTTGGCCACTTTGTCCTTCCAAGTCTTCGTCTTCTTCGCTGCTCGTTCAAGCTTCATCGACACTTCCTGTATATTCAAAAATGTCTTGAGCAGGAATGTAAATATGCACGACGAGTATTTTCATCAGCTTACAGCAGTAACGCGTAACTATTACGAGAAATGTGTGACCTGACCTTGTACTGCTCCAGCGCTCCCTGTCGCACCCTCTCCAGCCTCTCCAGATGCAGCTGGGCCGCCTGCAGCTCCCTCTCTTTGGCCAGCTGCTCGACCACCATCTCCTGCTTTTCAGCCTCAGTCTGAGACAGTATCCTCTGCTGCTGCAGGTGCATCTGCTCCAGCTCTGCTCGCTTCGCTGCCTCCTCCTCCAGCAGCCTGCAAGAGAGCAACAAGATACTTACATACTAATATATGTATTATCTAATTATCTAATCTCTAATTAGAGGGCAGCTTGTTGTTATTGGAATATTTGATGACATGGCAAACTTTAAGCCCTTTTTATTCACATTGACTCTTGACTACTAGTAACAGCTATAATAGTCTGATCTATAAAAGCCAAATATCACCAGTTGGGTTTATCACCATGACTCAGTGGTAAGATGTTGATGCCCCAGAGTTCAGACGTGACAGTGTTAAAAAAGTAATATTATACATTCTGAAGACAGCATCTATTTTATTTAAGAATAGATGTGAATACACATTTATGTCAACATTCATCTCATTTCATTTTTTTTTGGCTGAATATCTCCATTTTAACAGTCAACTTTTTTTATATTCAGCAAGAACACACTGTCTTCACCAATCTGACGATTGAGAAACACGACCAAGAGCAGCAAACACACTCTCAGTTTCAAGGACCGTCAGTTTGTTCTCAGCTGAAGGAAAACACAAGAATCTGAGATCTAATCCACACAGTGATTTTTTCTCACTTTCCAAAGCTGGTGTCTCCTAAACACATTTTTGTTCCTTAAAAAAACTTCGCTCACTGAGAGCAATGGTGTCCCTCTATCACGTACGGCTTCAGAGAGACAACAGCATATTGTGTTGAACTGCATTTTAACTGCACGGAGTGCTTCACGTGTCTGTCAACGTAACACAAAGCTGGTTGATCCACCCTCCTTTCCTGGAGTACGTTGACAGGCACCAGATCGACCAACTAGCTCTGCTCTATAAGTAAGAACGACAGCTTTTATTTTATTAAGCTAGTGTTTACACTCCAGTATTTATTATCTATCATACGCTATAGAACCGTGTGCTGTCCAGCATGCGAGTGTGACCTGGCTTGCAGTTGGTGCACGGCCTCCTCATCTTGCTTGGCCTGCCTCTCGTCCTCCAAGGCCTCCTTCAGCTGGTGGTACACGTTCTCCAGCTCGTGGACCCGCAGCAGGTACTGCTCCAGCTCACCGGACTTCTGAGCCACCTCCTCCTCCATCTGCTGACGCACCTGAATAAACACACACACACAATCAATAAAGTGTCTTTATGAGCCGTCTTTTATTGTCTATGTGAAATAATGATTAATAAGAAACAGTGTGTCTACCAGTGTGTCTGGTACTAGACAAACTGTGACTCAGTGACATGGGATTAACTTGTTTCCTGGAAAAATAGCACCACAGACTAGTGATGGTGATCTAACTATAAGATAAAAAAAGAATCTAAAGACAGCCTGAGTTTATCACGCTCAGTAGTTTTCATTGCATTGTACCACAAATCAAGCGAGCCACTTATCAGCACACATGATTAGGACAAAATTGGGAAAGTCACACTGGTGGTTACCAGTTTCTCTTTCTCCAGGTCCAGTCTGTGGCGGTCCTGCAGGTCTAACTGGGTCTTCTTCCTCCTGAGATCCTCTGCTGCTGCTTTAGCCGCAGCCTCCTCCATTTTCTATGAAGAACAAAAGAGGAACAAGCTCTTATTTCTCTGCTTGACTGGAGGCCACATGAGGCTGAAAGGGGAAATCTTTTGAAGACAAAGGAGGCTTTAACAAGAAATGTAGGGTTTGTTTAGGAAGGACCAGGGTGTATTTATTTATTTGCAATTTGAATTTCCACAGAGTCTGTAATGGGCATATAAAGATACAATAGGTTTTGATATTTAAAAGGCCAGGGTAAGGGTAGAAAAAGAGAAGTGAGAAGCCATCACAAATATGTTGCATCTGTAAAATAATCAGCTCATACAACTGACTGTCCATATACATGCAGATGTTACAGACTGATAAACACTTGTTTGCATAGCAGGTTTTACTTCTCTTTTCACTGTGAATGTTTTGCTGCATCATGTGTGTGTTTTTTTTAATCCACTGAGATTTGAGAGTACTTTAAATAATAATATATGAAAAAACTAATTATAAATCAATGTTTTACAATTTTACATTAAAGACTGGTCACGAGATGTGATGTATGAATAATGAAGAGTTGTACAGCTCCACATGTACCAACATCAAGTTCACATTTAACTTCTAACTACAGCACATTGATAGAATAAGATCAGTGTCTGAATTATAAAGCTGCCTTACAATAAGGATTTAATACACAATACATAATACACACATTAAGACTTGACAAAGACTCCTGGATGGGATTTGTAGTTAATAGTTAATGGACAAAGAACTTGACAGCCTCCTTCTCAAATTCACTTTTTTGGACTTGAGGGACAGTACCTGTCTCATAGCTTCCAGCTGTCTCTGCTTAATGTCATTGGCCACCTGGAGCTCCCTCATCCTCTCCACCAGGTCACCCTCCTCCACATGATGCCTCTGCCGGAGCTCTCTGCGCCTCAGTCGAGCCTCGCGGTGAGGTGACAACAGTCCCAACCTCAGCAGCTGGATGCACCTTTGAATAGCTGCCAGTGAACAGCGGAGGTTAAATCTCAGTACACACTACAGAGTCAGTAACAGAGATCCCACAGAGATGACCATCAATACCTTGTATCCACTCCTGCTTCTTCTTTTTATCTGACGCACTGATCTCAAAGCTTATGTCAGTGCACTTGATAATAAACAGGCACTTCTTTCCGTCTTTATCTGGCAAAGACTGCAGGAGACACAAATATTATGGTACTCTATTGATTCTATTGCATATAATAAAATTAATAATTATATACAAAAAGAGGGACTTCAAATGAAAGCACAGCTGAATCAAATACAGTAGAAAACAACATGTTAACATAAATAGCACTACACAGCTGAACTGTTTACCTCCACACAGCAGTTTGGATCCAGGATGATGTGTCCTTTCTTCTCCTCAAGATCCTCACTGACATAATATGACATAGAGTTGGGGCGAAGGATAAACCAACGCTCCGTCCAATTCTTCCTTTTGTGGCCCTTTTTCATCATGTACCCCTGCAAAACACAGCCATGTGACACAATTAATCTGCCAATATATTATATATAAAATAGTTATATAACATAACAAGGACAAAGTTATGTATGTATTTTCAGTAAAATCTCATTTTCATCAAAAACCTACAGATTAGTGCGCTCCCTAATTATCCGTAGAGTACACTGCCTGGACGAGTAAATCAAAGTGAAACTGACAAAATGTGAGGATGTGAATGAGCTGAACATCATATCACCTGCTTGAGCACATTCAATATGAGTTCCTGGAAGACCTCACTGATGCCAAGGGACAAGGTGTGATGGTTCGCGGTCCTGCTGAAGTAACCCGTCCCTATCAGTTCGATCAGCTCCCAAGCAGTCAGGCAGTCCTTCTTCAAGTTCAACTGCAGCTTGCAGTCTGCAAATTTCTCCTCACTGCACCCGCTCCCCATGGCTTCCATCAGCCTTTGCAGGAGGTATTCGATCTAAAGAGATAGATACTTATGTATGTTTATTAAAAAGGCAAATAACCCTAAAGAACAGAGCTGCCAGAATCTCCCTCACCTCTTCAATGACGATTACTAGTGGGTATTTGTCTTCTGACAGAAAGTTAAAAATGCACCACACTTTGAAAGCATCGTCTTCAGAGATGCGTAGGTGTTTAGTGCAGATACTTTTATTGTAACACAGTGTCCAGCACATCTTGTTGAACTCCAGAATATCAAAATCCCCTCGTATCTGTGAATAAAATCAGAGTCAAAGTCAAACTGGTTAACACCAACCAGGGCTGCATGTTTACAAATGCTAAGCAGGGAACTAGTGTTTGTCTCCTTTCAAACCCTCGAGTCTGCAGGATGTGAGGTACAAAACTGATAATTAAATCCCTTATTTTTATTCAAGTCAGGGCCTACAAGAGAAAGGCAAGTAAACAGATTCTGAGTAGAAAGACTTGAGCAGTTTACTAAAAGTTAGATTTATATCTGCTAACACTTTAACAGATATGTTCGTACACATTAAAAAATGGTGCGTCAATATTTTAGAGTAAACCTATTTTAACCTAGATAGAGTATTTATAACTGTATGAGAAGTAAACAGCAGAGTTAAAAGCCAGTGTAAAGATTTAACTCCACACAGTGTTGATCAGGACCAGTCTGCAGGTGTGCGTGGTCTCAGAGCAAACATTTTGTTTCTAATTTTCACACTAAATTGAGTAGAATTAACACTGTTAACACTGACTATAGAATAAATTTTACTCTCATTTTGAGTGGGACCAAATGTTATGTGTACAAAGTTAAAATCTTTAAAAAGTATAAATTTGACACTTTTACTCTTTTTACTGTGTAGTGAAATAGATGCTAGATAAATGTGTTTGTGTCAATGGGTGTCATTATATATGAGCTTTGGTAAAACTAGGCAGGGTATTGGTATAGGGACTAGATATACTTATGTGTACCAGTGGGTACAGTATGTAAAACTGAAGGCTGACAAATATCAAAAACTAACTAACTAAATATTTAACCTTGTTTCCTTATACATTTATCAGACAGTGTCGTAGATAGATAATTCCAGACTGAAAGTCATCGAAGCTTCTTGTGTTTCAACAATATATAATCTACAAGCTGTGAATCTTGAACTGATGTTCTTCTATCTCCAGCAGTTGGTTTCAGTTCAACAGTTTGTTGCTAGGCAACAATTTAAGCTTATAAAGCTGACATTGTTACAGCCGCCATTTTCTTTCAGAGCTGTGATCAAGAAAAAACTCTGCATCCTACATGTCCTTGTTGCCAATTATATGTAAGTAAAAACTAAAAGTATAGCTGTTTTGCTACTGTTTGTTTATGACCAAAACAGTGTCACAAAACACTGCCTTTACTAGTTAGTGCACAACATTTATCCTCTGCTAAAATTAGTTAGCTATGACAGCTGTTAGCTACCTACTATGCTAGCTGTCTTCTGTGTTAAAAACCACTGACTGTTACTTTACTACAAATTACTTAAGGGGGCCAAAACTTCAATGCCGGAACAAAAAAATACTGTCCGTGACATGTACACAATCCTACAATGGGCTTAACAGTCACTGATTTACTCAATGCACAAGTCATGAATTTAGATTTTGAGCACAGACTGACAAAAAACTCCACAGTGTCCCACTCATCCATCCATCCATTTTCCTAAGTGCTTGTTGGAGCCTATCCTTGCCGTCATCTGCCGAGAGATTGATTTGAGTACTGAAACTCAGATGTCATATTGTGCACTGAAGCCGAAAAACAAAAGAAACTTATGTTTTCCTACCACTCTTTCCGTATCTTTGTCCCCACCTTGTCAAGAACAAACTTGTTGAGGTAGGGCATATAGCCCTGGCTGGACAGAGGTCCTTTATCGTCATCTTTAAAATGCTCTTCGAGGGCAACAGGGTCATGAGGAATGTTCATCACTGTGCAGAGGTTATGAGACAGCACCTAAAGAACCACAATAAATCAAACTCATATTGTCATAATACATGCATTTTAGTACTGCAGATGTAGGGACACACAGAATATTAACTAAAGAAATGTTACTATACTCCTGGAAACAAAAATATAGAAAGGCAAGTTAAAGGTGAAGCTCATGATGAGTCATTATTTTCTACCACATATGCAAAAATCTGACATTTAAATGCATTACTGATCAAGCGTTAATTCAGTTCTTGAAGGTGAATTTTCACTCCTTAAAATAAAGAATTGTTCAACTGGTTATTTCACTACGTCATCCTGATATGTTCATCCTCCATCTCCAACTATTTTAAACTAATGTGTGTAAAGTAAATGTTGTGTATTCAAATTGTCCTTACGTAAAAAATAAGAAACTATTGCCAACAAAATATTCTTCCATCTTCCTAACCTTGACCTCATAGGGGTCACGGGGGTACTAGAGCCTATCCCAGCTCTCACTGGGTGAGAGGCCAGGTACACCCTGGACAGGTCACCAATCCATCGCAGGGACATTTGGGTAATGTTACATAGATTAATTAGCCAGCCATTTTTGATGGATTACCAACTGAGCAAACCAATCAGCTGCTCCGAAATCCAGATGCGCATAATTTCAGAAATTCTAAAAGATTTTTGTCTAATGAAAAACACAACATTACATTAACCTGACATTTTAATAACAGTAATTTTTGCTCAAAATAAATACTTATACAAAACTGTTGCTGGATAATCTTTTGCCACTTGGTTTGCCGAATAATCAGCAAGTTATTTTAACTCTATAATAAATTTAGCTGGATGTGGACACCTCAGAAAATGAAATGCCAAGTTCATGAATCTATATGTATACACCGTGGCTTCACTGCATTTTTTATAAATGGAAGAACGCAAACCAGTGTTTCCCCTGAATTTTAACACTATATCTGTGGCATAAAATCCTTTTTTTCACTTCCACTATCACTATAGGGGAAATGTACTCTAGTGACTTTGCAGATGTAGATTTTCAGAATTAAAAATGATTAAATAATCACGATGCATTATTCATACATACATAAAGTAAATATTTTGTTTCACACCAAGTCTCAATATTAAATATTTTATTATCACTAAACAGTTTTACCAACTTTTGCGCCTTTTAAATATGTGAACCAAACTTCATTCATTTATATTCATGTTATCAGCAACAGCGCAACACTGGGCATGAAGTCCCGTTACACACGCCGCTGGCTAACTAATCATTTTACTTTCTGTTGATCGTCTGCCATTTAAAGTAGCAGCAGCGAGGTGAAAAAAGCCCACACAGCTCTGAAACGCACCTTTAACTGAGATTTGGAGACTTTTCCTCGCTGATCCACATCCAGGGCTGTGAACGCGTGCCAGATGGATTTCAGAAGCTCATCGCGAAGCCACATGTTGTCGCTCGGCCTGTCTGCAGGAGGACTGTGTTTTATATGTACGTGCCTCAACTTTCCTGCCTCCGAACCGCAGTGTTGACACCAGTGAAGCTGGGAGAAGTGAGGAGACAGCGCCACACCTTGTCCAGTAACTACAGAGCAGCGTTGCAGCTTTATTCACGTCAAACGCGCTGCAGAAAGCAGAGAAGTGTGCAGGATTTGATCCAGAACGGTTGAGTATCAATATATGCAAATATGAGGTAGGTGCATTTTAAGCATGCAACTTCATACTGTAGTTTTCTATTGGGGGGGGGGGGATTAGCTCTAGTAAAAACTGTTCGCTCAGTGTGACTTTATTAGTTAACACCTGTTCAATCTACTGCAATTCAATACAGCAGCTTCCCCGTGAACAAGGTTAGAATTTGTTTTGTTCTGCAGAAAGGTGACATCATTTCTCACTGTTCATTACGGAGATCACTGTGGGTGGGGGGACTTGCCCTGTGGTTGTCTAAGTTAAGCTAAAGTCCTGTCGTATGGCTGGTGTGTCCCTGTACAGACAACTCACTTGGTTATTTGTTAGTAGCACTGTTAGTAGTGTTCATGACAAAAGTTTCAGAGCTCCCGTATTTCTAACCAGGTGTCTGTAAATAGATATGGTACAAACAATACTAACGACAGTTTCTGCAACACGTGAAGCATATAATCATCAATTACAAAACCTTCTTAAAATAGAAGAAATATGCATGTATGAAGGAAACACTCATGGTCATTAATTCCCTTAGCTTTTTTTTTTAATATGTTGTTGTATATATAGATGGTTCATCCATACACCAACCAAAAGCTTGAGACCTTCACGATAAGTCCAATTGTACATGCTTCAGTGATGTATCCAATTGTACTTTCAGTGCTCACAAACACATGTCCTGTAGCCATATTGAACACCAACAGCATTCTCTTTTTTTCCTGAAATCACTGTTTCCAAGTTGCCCACTAATCCACCCAGTAACCAGATGCGTGACAACCAGTCATTACAGAAGATGCTTGCAAAGTAACAAAGTTACAGCGGTTTTCATTTTAAATAGTCCTCAATTTAAAAAATTTGCAGTCTGATACAGAAGGCTAGGAGACCTGAACAATATGAAAGTGCTAGTCATTAATTTACAGAGATCAGGCATCACATAGTGCTATGAAGTATCCAATATGCTACATATGAATACAGCTGTTGACACCTTAATGCCTCTGGTTGTTTTTCAAGGCTGCTTGAAAAATCTATAACCTTGGCTTGTATGTACATAAACGTGAGTGTTTATGTGGAAAATAATGTAGATATCACTACCAGAAGTATAATCTTATTACAGCCATTTGGCCACAACAGTGATAATGAAATATTTAGTCCCATTATCAATTTGTAACTGTTAATCCTCCAATTTTGTTCAAGTGGGGGAAAAAACAAAAGAGTTGCCGTCGTGGTATCCCCTACACACCGGGCTCCAGAAGACAACGTTGTTGAGAGCTTCTTCTCTTGCATCGTGCTCAAGTTCTTGGTTTGTTTTCCCCAGCCATTGGTTGCATTTTGGTTGCTTTCCCACATCCTCTATTTCCCATTTGACAGATTGAAGAATGACTGAGAAGAACCAGTTCTGGAACCACTACTTAAGGGAACAACACAAGCTTTTTTTTCACTTCACTACAATCAGTCACATAGTAATAAAAAGTACAACAGATGACTCAATTCATTCCTGGAGCAGTGCCTCCAAAGTTGAAAGTAGATGGCACCACTGGCGCTGTGAACTTGTACCCGCCGTGTTTCTCGATCATCTTGGATTCTGTAATCAGAAAAGCGACAGTGCTCGAGATTACCAACATTGGAGAAACCAAGCCGTTTCCTCCAGGTTTTACCTGCTGCCGTCTGTTTATTTACTGCACAAAAAAGATCAACCCCTAAAGAAATGGCAAACTTCCACATCTTTTCAGTTTTCTTTCCGTGCGAGTGGTCACAGAAAAGATTAACTGTGACACAAGATCAGGTTTGTGGAACATCTTAGCCTGTCAGTTTGTCTTAAAAGAAATCCGTATGTAACATAGTACCAACATACACTCTTCACTACACTGTATGTAGCTATGCTGATCTATGATCATGTTTTAAAACACTTGCAGGGTTTACTGTACAATGTCCAGATTTGTTGTACCACCCTGTGTGAATAACACTTCTGACCGTTTTATGGCTTTATTGTTGTAAATATCAATAGAGAAAACAAATGAGATGAGAGATTAGACATGCGACAAAAACAGCAGCTCTCAATAAGTCAAACCACTGTCACACGCTGCATTTGGCATTTGTTAAGAGACTTGTGTTTTTGTGCATATAAATAGACACAGAAGCAGCGCATGGCGGTGCATTGGCATATATTAAGGGTAAATATAGTGTAATACCTTTATTCCAGGCAAATTCATAGATGAAAGAGCATTAGTCAAAATTAGAATTTAAGAAGTTAAAATAAACCGTGTGAGTAACAAAATAAGCAGGAAATGGCAGCATGTAAAATTGTTTATTGTTGGACTGAAGTGCAGCATCATGGTTTAACTGGAAAATTGCGGTTGCGTCTTGACTGGTGCTCACCATGTGCTGCCCGTCTCTGATCTGCGAGTGTGCCAATGTCGATAAGCTGTTTGCGCTGTTCCTCGTCTAGGGCTTGTGTTAGTGCCTGATACCACGCTGGGTCTCGGCTCTGGATGTCTGCATAAAGTAAAGTGAGATTAATGACTGTTGTACAACATGGTCATGTTACACTATAACCTTTTATTTCGGTTTCCCAAAAAACGGAACAAGCCTTGATTCAACGGGTCATCATCTTACTCTGTAGTATGGCTTTGAAGATCTGATACTCGTCCACCAAGTTGTCTTCATCATCTACAGATGTAGAGTAGCTCTCAAGTGCCGTCTCCTCAGCATCGTCCTCCTCCCAGTCCTCATCATCTCCATCCTCTCCCGCCTGCTTTGCCAGCATCTCCAGGTACTCCTGGCCTTCCTCATCAATGTCATCCTCGTCACTACCCAGCTCCGCTACATTCAGAGTTTAGGGAACACCATACGTCTTAACCAGCCCTGAAGAGCGACACTGAATATAAAACCATTAGTTATGCCTTACCAGTATCGTCCTCATCTTCCCCATCTTCATCATCATCCTCGTCCTCATTCTCATGCTCTGCTCTACAAGCATACGCCCTCTTGAGGCCACTGAACAGTAGAATGGCTGATGGAAGAAGTTGGCTGCCCACCTGATTGACAACTGTAGGCCTGTGCTCGAGGTCTATGAGAGCACAAAGTCCGAGAATGCACATCTTCCTGTCATGAAGCCTATGCCAAGAACAAAGTTAGCATGAAACAGCTGGAATAAATAAGGAGAATGACAATAGTTGCGTAAACTATGATTCATGTAGGAGTGGTACTTGTGCATGTTAACATGCTTATGAAACTAGTCTTACCCAAGGAAGCAGTCAACATCTTTGAGCCACTGGGTAATGAAGTGGTTAGTGATTGGCTCAGTGTTGTTGGGAAAACGGAGATTCTCCAATGTGTTAAGAAGAAGAGGGGGGCTGTAGTAAAGACCAGCAATGGCCACCTGTAGGCACATAGTTCTCAGCTCACTGGTCTTCACTTCCCGTGTCAAGCGCTCCAATGCAGCAGTCACAAAAAGGGGAACAACCTGCAACAGAAGTAGGTTCAGATGCCAATAGCAACACCACAACACATGTATGTAGAGATGGGCCGTTTGACACCGAGGCTTCGAAGCCTGTTTCACTCTAATGAAGCAAAGTGGTTCGAAACAGTGTTT
>JAUMTR010000017.1:6891866-6987588 GCA_032270685.1 Microctenopoma stevenorrisi
CAGAATGATGAACTTTTTGAACATTTTATACATTTGGACTGATTTTATTGTTTTTACATTGAAACTGGAATCAGTCAGATGTGTGAATCATTTGGAGTTTCATGGCTGCTATAAATGCAGCTGGCCACTAGGTGTCACTGGTAGGTCTTTGAGGCTTTGAAGCTTCGAATCTTTTTCAATGCACTCAGGAAGAAGCCTCAAAGGCTTCATGAGGCTTCATTTGCCCATCTCTACATGTATGTAATCAAAGAAAATCTATTACTGCTAAGACACTGACCTGATCAATGCCACGGCCTTTGCACTGCAGAACGATCACCTCTAACAGCTTGGCTGCATGGCACTCTGGATCCTCTCCTGGATCACCAGTCAGGACCTGTGGGAAGGTCAAGACAGGTCAAGATAAACCTCACAACACAAACTGATCACTACAAATAATTTTGCTTATACACACACACTTTACCTTCTTGCACATGCTGTACATGATTTCAAGGTATTTAGTGTCCGATAGCAAGGTGTCTGTGTCAACTGTGACATAGTTGTGAAGAAGAGGCATCATGTCTGAAACAAAGACATTTATTTACAAAAAGGTGACCCTACAGATAATCTAAACTCACATTTTTTAAACCTCAAGCACACACACAGACACACACACACCTGTGAAGTAGTCAAATCCATCCTGCTGGAAGACTTCATACACCAGTGGAAGGAGCTGCCACATCTGTGGCGACACCTGCTGGCAGGTCAGGCTGTGCGCCAAGGAAAGTATCTCTTCATAAAACTCTGGGAAATCAAAAAATAAATAATTCAGTTACTGAAGCTAAATATAGCAGGTATTTTCCTTTAATTGCCAATAGATCATCTCTTGAGCCGACACGTGTAGTTATGGGAGCCAAATAACAGGAAGAACCAGTCTTATTTACCCAGTACATGTTGCTGCAGCACTGTGCCTATCACCTGCAGACAGATACCTTCCAACTGCTGGGTAATCTGAAACACACAAAACACAAGATTTAAGGCAAGGTTCGCTGTGTACTCTCATCTTCCTATCTATATGGATTGAGCACATTTGTATTATAAAACTAAATGCTATTAAAAGGGGGCATTTTTTAAAGTCTGTTATAGCTCAACTATATCTGCCACAATGAAAACATGATCAAACATCACTTTAAGAAACGGAACTTGAGTTTAGCCAATGACTATTCTTGGTAAAACAAGGATCCTGTGTACCTGGACTGTTAGTCCTGTGATGTCACGTCTTCTAATATATCAACACCATTTAAACAGAATCCCTTTGTACGAGAGATTCACTGGTTAAACAAAAAAGATATACTAGTTCATATTGACGCACACCGACAACTGCTGACACCTAAATACTGAACTATTATGCAATGAAGAATTCTGGGTAATGTTATTCTAGGTGAAACCTAATGGCTTTTTGGCATCAAACACCAGCAGTGCCGTTTGCACAGACATAGTGGTAGTGTGCCCCAGCACTATTTCTAGCACCTGCCTCAGTCTCTGAGTCATTTTGAACATGCTGAGAAAAGAGCGCACTCCCAGGAGTCGGTGGGTGGCTGAAGTGTGTTGGCAGGAACACTACAGCAGACCAGAGCTGGTTCTGCAGAGGAAGTGCCACCGAGATGAGTGATCTGTCGGGAAGGAGAGTGCGCGCGCTATGCTTCTAACCTCTTTGTGGTCCTCCACCACACTTAGCAGTGTGTCAATGGTGTTGAGGATACCCATAGCCGTCACAGCTTTGTCATCGCCTCCCTCCTCATCTGGCCCCGTCTGAATCACCTGGTTGAACGTCATTGCCTGTCAAAAGATGAACAGACAGTATAATATAATACGGTCTGTGGAATTAATACCTTGGTGTTATAGCATCAGTATCAACAGATCCTACTGAATATATTAACATTTAAAAGCTAAATATAATCATCGTTTTAGACATATTCTCAATCCTCCTGAGACACTTTTCACTTCTCAGCAGGCATGCAGCGAGTAAATTTAGCCAGCCAGCGGTGGCATCGCACAAAATTATGGCATCAACCTGTATCCTATACAATGACTGCACTTACCAAGTGCTGCGTCATCTCCACTGCAATTGGAGTGACCTCCTCGCTGTATAAACAGATCATCTTCTGTATGACATTGGTGAGATCATCATTCTCCGTTTCCCTGACAATTTGCAGAAGTGCTTGCATCACTGGCCGGATGAAGGGGATGATATATTCTTTGGCTAAAGAATTGAATACACAAGTTTTATTAGACATTTGAGAAAATACAGACGCATTAAATGCACCACATGTAGTGTAAACAGATTATCAGTAAGACGTCACTTGATCACCTTTATCCTGGTTGCTGATGAGAACCTGCAGTGCAATAGCGGCCTCCACCTTAACGGGCATTTCGTTGTCATTGATCAGACAGACGCGGGTCAACTCCACAGCTTTCTGCAGGTTCTGGTCATTTTTGAACTTCACTTCGCAGAAGTAATGCAGCACCCAGCAGGCCTATATGAAAACACGGGATGAGAAAATGTGTCATGGACAATTAAAAGGAACCAACCTCAAATGTCAACATTACCACGTTGTGCTAATTTAAAGGGTTGATATCACAATTCTGTGTTCTTCTTCTATGGGGATTATCACTCACTCTAGCCCTCATGTAGCCCAGTTCGCTGTGGAAAAGGGGGAAGACGTGATTCTGCAGCATGAACTCCATATTGTCCTTGTATACTTTTTTCTGTGTGGAGAAAGAAAAATACTGTCAACTTTCACAAAGCAGGCAAACACACTTCACAACAACAACACATAATCCACAACCCTGTAGATGCGTTTCTAAAAACCACACCCCCCCTACATAATAAACACCGTGTCTAAGAGACCGTGCTAAAATTCCACTATGGCCCCAGTAAAGGGAGCAGGGTGTGTTTTCTGCACCATTTCACAAATGTCCAACACATATTCCGACTCATGTCTTTTAACCCGGGGGATTTTGAGGAGTGGTGAAAACAAGACCAGCTAAGAGGCGTTTTACCTTTAGCAGGATTTCAGCCAAAGAGCCTATCATGTGGAGGGCACCATCCTTTCTCCTGGGGTCACAGACTTGTTCAGTGAGAATCTGGTAGCAGAAGCCCATAGTCTTTTGCAGCACCTAACCAGAGAAAGAACATATATACTATTATATACTGTCTCGGTAAATATTAAGAGGACAGAAAGTAAATTGCTCACGTTTACACACTGATTGCGATCGCGTGCGTCATGGTTCAGACTTCATATTAAAAAATTTTGTATACATGTACATTATGTCTACCTTATTCAGTAATGTGTAAAATTTTAATTTCGTTTTTGTTGCCGTCTGTTATTACACCCGGTTATGACACTAACGGCATACAGTCACCAAAGCACTATCAGGTGTTGAAAGAAGTAATACTCCTGAAAAGGGGACACAAGCACATACTCCTAGCAGATTTTATGACACTTTTACTGCTAAAACAAAATTATACTGTTGAAATTCTAGGTTTCAAAGGGTTAAATGGCAAATGTTAAATAACCACAACATAGTTTAGACTGACCTCTCTCCTTTTGTTGCAGGCAGTGAAGAGGAGCGTCTGGGCTGCTGTCGTTGGAGAGATGAAGTCCTCAAATACATCTTAAAAATGAGCAGAGATCAGAGTATTGGTTAGTCTTCACTCGTGCCCATTTAATGATTTCTTTAAAACTTTTTAGTTTAAAGCTTTTAGTTTCTGTGGTGTTAAAATGTGGAATACATCACTGGAAGAACTTAACCAAGTTTTATTTTTTAATTAAACTGGTTTACACACTTGTTGTTTCCTCGATAATTTCTTGTGTGTCAAGTAGTTTATGTGATGTTGATCACAAAAACATTTCCCTATCACATAAGGTTTGGGAAACAGCAAATATTAAAATATAAATTAAGAAAAGGAAATAGTTTCCCATAGTCATAGCTGTTGTCTAGCAATAACTCATGAACTCCTAGGTCACAAAAAAATATACTTTACAAGCATAACAAACGCAATTTCTAGTGGACTGACTTGGCTGAAATACAACAAGAATGCTGTTGTGTCCATGGCAACGCAACCCTATATACACACACACACACACACACACACACACACACACACACACCTAGCAGTACTAGCTGATGTCCGTGTCAAAGTATTCATCCATTACCCTAACCACTACTTCTGTTAAGAGTTGTGGGGGCGCTGGAGCCTATCCCAGCCATCACCGAGTGAGAGCCAGTACACCATGAACAAGGTCACAAGGCTGACACACAGAAAAGAAAACCATTTACATGCAGTTTAAAATCTGCAGTTAACCTACCTGTCAGAGTACCCAGAGAAACCCCACGCAGACACAGGGAGGACATGCGAACTCCACAAAGCTGACCAACTTACCAAACTTCATACGGATGTACTCGTATGGATCCTCCTGCCACAGTTCCTCATCACTATCCGTGTAACACATCAGGGGAAAAACCACATCCTGAACGATGCCCTGAAAAACGAACAAGTCACAAGTCAGGGAGTGACATCAACAGTGGATGTCAGGCAGCAGAATGGAGACCGTTTGCTATGACAGTAAAACTACAGTTTCTATGCTGTTGAGGTATCTCTGCAGATGGTCAGTGATCTATGACATATTTTTCCATTGCTGGTCAAATGTCGTCTTGGTCTTGTGTTAATATACCCGAGTATTTGAGAATCACCTTTCCCTTTTGTCTGAGCCAATACCAACTGACAGTGCCTTCACCTAATTCTTCCAGCAGTGACACAACTAAGACCTGTCAAACGACGCATTTGTTGAATATCAAAACGTATTGCATTTATACCTGCATGTGCGGTTTGAGGTGTTTCCACGTCAGGGCGTGCGCTATGCCCTGGTTGATGTAGTTGAGTGTCTGTTGAAGTACTCTGGGAGCCACATATTGCTTTTCCTTGTACTGGTATAACACTTTCAGCAGCACCTAGTTAGTAAAAGTACAAATAAATGCCTTTACTTTCTTAGGTGGACTTCAAAGACACAGACTGGAGAGCTTCTGAAAGACGTACTTGCTGTGCAGCAACTGCATATTCCTTGAGGAAAAGGTCAGCAAATTCTGTGTACTCTTTGGTTGTGTTCCCTGGGCTTCCATACCTAAAAAGAGTTGTGCTTAGTGAACGCAAGAGGTAAACATATTTGTAGAACATATAAACAAAAGAACAATTACTGGAACTTTACCTCTCAAACAGCCGAGCCAAAATGTGAAGAGCCCACTTTTTACACTTCCACCATGGCAGCTCAGGCCGCTCGTCTTCATCAACCTGCATTGTGTTCTACATAAACCAAGAAAAAGGTGACAAAGTCATATTTCAGAAAAAAAGGGCAATATTAGTGCTGTATGAATTACCACCCCCCGTACCGGAGGCACATCTCTGTCCACCACTGCCTTCAGGATCTCCATCCATTCTGTCAGGTTCTGTCTGTTAAGAAGTTCCAGGGGAAGGTTGTACTGGAGATGAACAAAAAGAACATTTTAAAAGTCTTCACAGACAAGATATTTGGCTATGTTCATACCTAAAATGGGAATTTGAATGAATATAGCTAAACTAATTAATTAGGTTTATCTATACTAGAAGAATACAACTTGAACATAAACGAGACATATCTCAGCCAAGGGCGTTGATGTTACCTGAAAAAGGGCATAGAGGATTTTGAAGATCTGTTTCTGTATGAGGACTGAGTCGGCAGAGTGTTCAGGGAGCAGCTGGATGAAACGGTCCTTCAGCATGGGCATAAAGACGTGCATGGCAGCGACCAGCGGCTGGCGCTCTTCTGGTTTTTTGTATCTGTTTCGCACATCACAAACAAACACAATGTTAAATCTATGGCCTGTGCTACACTACAACATACAATTAGGACTAAGGACCGACATACTCATAGTTTTTAACAAGCTGGTAAAGGCAGAGCAAGATGCCCAGCCATCCTCCACTGTTATCTGACGACAGGTAGAAACGGATCTTGTCCACGATGGCTGTCCACTTGCTGGGGTAGTCCTGCTTAATCATTTGGTGGATACATGTCGTCAGCTGCACCCTGACAAGTTCAAAATAGCAGTTTTACATTTGGGTGATTTATAGTGCAACAGAAAATAGTGACTACAAGGCTACAGACAACTCAGTCCCTTAAACTCCTCCAATTATTCTTATCTAGCAGAGGGTGTGGTTACCGGAGGCGATCGGGGGAGTGGATGATGGCCTCCACTATGTTCTCTCGAATGAACTGCCTGTCCTCCTCTGGGATGTAATTGACAGGTGTCTCTGTGCCTGTACCGTCTCCATCACTCCAGTGCTGGGTTATCATGTTCTTAAGGTAAATCACACCTGAGCAGACAGATCAAACGTTGTGTTAGCATTATTTTATTAGTAAACTATTTCATTATTCTGTCAATCATATTTTATTATCCCATCCTAAATGCAAATCCATAACCATGACCTGGAACCCATGGTTTATCAGCAAATGAACTAACCCACTACATACATTGTTTTAAAACTGGCATACAACCTTACACTACGTTCAGATTTATGTGGAGAGCATCTACAGCATTATGACGGCACAACATGGTACCATGACGTCAGAGCCACCTGGACATATAATTTGTCCCCCTCTGTAGTTTTGAATGTGGCACCAGTGTGTTAGCTGGGTCACATCTACAACGTGGAGGCCTGCTCTGTTCTTTGATTTGCATAGGGAGGGATCCGAGGGAGCAGAGGAGTGAGGCAGGCAGACATCAGACTGCTGACACAAATGTCTACACTGCCAGAGAGGCAATCGTGATCCAGCCCATCAATGCTGACAGAGCATAAACCTGCCTCCCCTCTGCCTATGACCACCAAACTAGACCCCTGTCCCACTTGGCAAGGCACTAAAAATTTAATTTAATACATTTAATTTATGTACGAGAGGAAAATCACTCCCTGAAAATGTCACACACATGATAAAAACACCCACTTCATGTAGGACAGTGGTGCTTTTTTTGGCTATTCTCACTTGCTTTGTTCCAACAGCACTGCAGCTTCACATTTTTTGTCAATTCAGTCAACTGCAACATCAACCCACAATCAGGAAGATATTTGACAAATTGGCTGTTCTGGAGTAACACTCCAAATCAAGCACACTCAACCAATTGTATCCAATATGCACAGAACAGGCCTTGAATCGAGCCAAAGTTAAGCTAACCTGGACAAAAAAAGAGCACTATCAACACCAAGGAGATAACAACTAAACCGTGACTAGTGCGTAACCCTGGTGGCACCAAGTCGTGCAGAATGCAGATAGTTGTTATGTTTTGCATGACGCGCTTTTAAAGTGAAGCTTCTTCCTGCTGGCACACAAAAGCTACTCCACCAATTCTATTTATGAGGTAAAAAGCAAAAAAAAAACAAACAACAAGTGTTGACAGCAATATTGTTTCCTCAATGCTTGGACCACCACACACAACATTACATAGTGTTCCTTCGCACTGGAATGAAGGCAGAAATCTTTAATACTAAGATGTGTAAAACTTTGACTGTACATGCTGTCAATACTGATTAAATCAACTCCAGCCACATTCAATCATGCTTTTTTAAGATTATAACACCATTACTTTTACTGTATGAAATCAATGCAACCTATTCACTGGAAATTACCTAATAACTGTCAAAATGAACTGAAGAGGAGCCGAGACAGCAATATTTTACGTTTGGCTGCCCACTCGCATCAGGCAAGACAGGAAGAAAATACATGACAAATCAAACAGCCAGTGATAGACTCTGTGCCAGTACAATACATGAAGATTATGCTTTTGTAATCAGCTTCATGTGTGGCTTTACTCAAACAGCTTTGGTGACACATGGAGAATTATGTCATCCTCTTTTCAACTCTAAACACAGTCAGATATTTTTCCCAGATATGGAATAATTATTGCAAAGTGCTGCTCTGTGACACTTTAATTTGTTATGAACACGTGGGAGGTAGACATACAAGAGATTCAGCTACTATCTACACACCGTGCTCATGATTTTTACTTTAACTATTGATTTTCCCCCTCCATTGACACATTCCTTCTGGGGAAGCCTTTGACTGATGCCAAACAAGCTATTTTTAAACAGCTCCACGTGTTCACTGCACTTCAGCGTGGCACTTCTGCCTCACAAAAATAAGAGGATCTCTGCTATTTCTCATATGATGACGTTTTAAAAGCTACCCGTCAAAATAAACACACTAAACGGAAAAGTCTAAACACAATTCCTGAGTTTTATTTGGGATTCATTTTTCCCTTCAAAAAGGCAGAAATTCACAGCATATCTTGACATGTATCCTGATAATTATTGTGTTAAACCTTTACTTTATCAAACCACTGTGCGTGCTTCGAGGCCGTTTGGTTTTTCAACAAACTATGTAAATGTGTATAGATTAGACTTACCTGCTTGTCTGACGGGGAAATCCAGCTGATCTGACATGGTGACACGCAGCAAAGCTGACACAAAGTTTGCCTGGGTGTGACCCTGTAAATCAGAATTAAAAACAGCTAAATGGAAACTGTAACTGCAGAAGCATGCGAAGTCTCCCGGTTTCAGTCTTTTGCACCAAATAGGTTTCAGGATTTTTTACATTACATTTTACTTCTAATTATTCATGTTCTAATGTAATGTTCAGATATAAATGCGGTTTTAAACTGCTTTGTAAGATATCCAAAGGAGTGGGTAAATATGATACAGAAAGTCTAGTACAAGTTTTTAAGTAAAACATACATCATTGCTAGGTGACTAACAACAGAAAAAGCGAATGCAGCTTTTATTACCTTTTCAACACAGATTAACTGTAGCATTGTTGCATTTTTACATCAAGTTAACTATAAGTCCATGGGCTCCCTCATTTCCTAAAGGTCAAAACTCATCACGCTTCAAAACTCAACGCTGTTAAATGGGAAAATGTGGGAATAATTTTATTTGCACAAAAGATGCTCACATTAAACACGTGTGATCTAAAACAATTTCCATGCTTTGGGCCAAAACTATTCACTATGAGATCCTTCCTTAGAACCAGAAAGTACTGGATTGGAAACTGAACTTCTAATGTGGAAAATGACACGACCAGTCAGATGTCTGCATCTGGATTATCATTCACTAATATACATACAGCTGATTTCAAACATCAGACTGGTATGCAGAGCTTCATCCATACAATACAGTATTTGCTCAATGTGACATGACACCACGCCGCAGTTTCAGTATACCCGTGTTTAAAGACCATCAAAATTGTTGTATTTTGTTAAACTCCATTCAATACTTCTGTGTGCAGTGCCCATGATAAACGGAGTTTATGACCAAGCACAGAACTGTATTTAGAAACTCCAACAGTAATACTCCATCCACCTCCAGAAGCAGTGTTTTTTTATTCAACACACTCAAATAGCCAGCTGTGACTGAGCTCTCTCCCAGCTATGCCATACAAGTGAGCCATCGCTATCAGTGCATGTGGGTGTTTAAAGAAAATAGATAGCCCGTGGATCCTTCAAAAATAAATACAGACAAAATGTTACTGGACTGCAGCCAAATATATTCAACATAGGAACTATGGCCGAGTTATTATGAATCGGTTATAAAATATACAATAGGCCTTTGTTTATTATAGCCGTCATCCGTTTCAACTTACTGTCAGTGACTCATAAGAACGCAGATGAGGAACAGCATTTCTTAATTATCGCTTTGTGATTTTACTGTCCAGTGCCAGTTGTGTCACCCACAGGCGAAGTGAGTTTGAGAACATTTTAAGGCCTCAACTTTCCATGCAATTAATTATGACATTGTCTATGATGAGTTCTTCTGGTTGATTTACCTGTGAAGCACACAACCTATGCTAACCGATTTTAGCATTTTAGTGATACATGTAACGTTACAATGAGTCAATGGCACAGAATGAGGAAGGTCTTAGTCATTTTAATTATTTTCACGGTTTACATAAAAAGCAAGATTAATACCGATTGATTTAGGATAGATCGCGGTTTCACTGCACATCCCGGCTGATGCTTCCACTACCAGAATGTTGCTAACTAAGTTAACCTGAACTCACATGGAACTGGGCTAACCTTAGTCCCCTAACTCCATTTTATAGTCTCGTTACGCAGCAGCTATAAACTAGCCGCTCAGATTTAAGCGTGGTTTAGGCAAAAAGCGGTGAACAGTTAGCTAACGTGGACTTTTTTCTGGCTTTTAAAGATGTCATCCCTTCGGGTTTTATCAGAGTGACACGTGAGCAGCAGCTATGTAACGGAGCTCAGCCAACAAGTTGTTAGCCAAGTTAGCTAGCTAATTCTAGCCACGTAGCTACACACCAGTATCCTATTAAACACGCTTATTTTCAGATGACCCAAATGTACTCCGCTCAATATGTCGTCTGACACAGCGGCTATATTACCTATGTGTTGTGTCAGTTCTGAAATTCGCGTAAACTGTGCTCGACGGGCTAACAAAGATGTAGCCAAGACAAGGGAGGTTAGCTTTAGCATTAGCCACACAGCTGGCTCAAGAAGAAGCTAACGTTGACGTTTGTTACTGGCACACGACTGTCATCGGAATAAAAAAAATGCTACCGAATCCGCGCTAACGGTGCTGGTGTGGTGACAGGAGTGTGGGCGAACGGCTCAATAGCATTATTTACATCGAGTGACGGAATTAACAGATTGATATGTCAAGGTAACGGCAGTAGAGCCCCGTCTGCGTGATCGCACCATCTTGATGTTGTGAACGGCCGAGGCCCCGAGCCGAGACCGCGCCACAACTGCTATCAGCATCACGCTAATGTCAACTTTTACCTCGTTCAGTTGTCTCTCCGCGGCCTCCCGCAGATTGGGGTCCATCGTCCCCCGAAGGGCCTCGATTAAAGCATCGCCATCCATCACGAAAACTCTGTTTACGGCTCGGATTTTAATATTTCAGAGGACTCTCAATTCCCAGTCACTGCGCACATGGACGCACGGCTCTCCGGTTACCCGGCGCGAAAAGAAGCAGTGAATGAAGTACCCGGATAGATCAGCACCAGATTTGTGGTATACGAACATCCGGCTACGACAGCACAGCCTTGGGAGTTGTAGTTCTTAGTCTTAATTGGAACTAAGCAACTTTATTTGCTCAAATTAACATCGCCTCCCGGCCCGTAGCATTTAAAACGCTGCAGCTGTCTATTTGCAGAAGCAGAGAACTTATCACAACAAGAACCGGTGGTGTTGGAGTTAATCCTTAATTCCCTGTAGGCTACAATAGGACTTGATACTACGGAAGATGTTTCGGGCAACAGGTGAAATTATTTGAATACTTTTTTCTTTAGAATTCTGACATTAATCTCAGAAAAAATCAGAACCCAAATAAATTTTAATGTGGTCACTCCAACGCCTAACAGGCCCCGGGGCAAACATTTGTTGGGGTCCACATGACTACTGATTTACATGGTAGATTCGTCATCTGCCCAGAGACTGATCAGCTGATCTCTGGAGTAAATAAAGTCTGTAGTAGGAGATACTGCACCACTGTTCCAATTCTCACTGAGAGTAACATTTCCACGACAATAACAGTGATAAAAACTCTCTCAAACATGATTGAGAGGACACAAGCTATACACAGAGTATAATTATGAATAAAGAAAAACGAACAAAAAAGTCAAGAAGTATTGAAACTGTGTGAAGTAAATATTGCTGTATTTTTTTAAGTGCAAACCAAATGTTATTGCACTTCAGTCCATAGAGCAGTACTGTTAAATTAAATGGGCGCAATAAACTACTTTTGAATCCATTATTACATTTTGCTTGTAACAATTATTTACAGAAATTTCATGATGTTAAATATTACATATAATATAACATTTTGTTACACATTTATCTGTCTATAACAATTATTATAGATATATGTCTGTATGAGATTATCATTTGATACTTTTAGGTCATATTGCTAATATTGTCAATGAATGAATAAATGAATAATAACATGCACATTTTATTTGTAAGAAGTATGTTCTGGTTATTTTGTTGGTAGTTATACCTAAATTATGCCTATATTGCATCACTGATGACGATGATTAAACTTCTTTTTAATAATTTAAGCAAAAATCTCCAACATTTTATTTGTAACAACTTCTCAAATGTGGGGATTCTGTAGTTTTATAGCTTTATAAATAAGCACTTTCACAATTTTCTTTTCTTTTTAATATTAAATTATTAGTTCATTGTTCATTTGTTAATATAATTGTCACGTATTTTGATTGAGGTTTTATGTGTGTTGATTAATTGACATACTGTACAAAAAAAAGCATAAAGAAAGAGATGAAATACAAAACCTTCTTGGAAGACCAGGGCCTGCTGGAGGATCAGAACATAGTCGGTATAGTAATAAAGCAATTTTATAAACTGTTACTTACTCATTAATCAAATTATGTGAACCTATAGTTTATTGTGTGACAGGCCTGTGGTTTAGAAGTCACTGAAAGTCGGATTGCACCGCACAGTCTACCGGATATTAACTTATTTTAAGAAATGAACCCATTTTTACTTAAGGGCTCCAACCGTAATCCAGCCATGATTAAATTATAGGTCAAGACAACAGGAAACGTGTCACTGTCCCTTGAACTGTAGCCATGGCGACCATGTTACTGTGGGGGGCGCTGTCGTAAACGATGCGGGCTTTGTCGCTGGACGTGAAGGTAAAAGGTCAAACTTTGTAACGCGTCACACCACACCGGTATCTTTCTTCTCTCGCCGGGTCCTGCTACACATATCGGATCATCTGGCCGTTCAGCGAGATCTCAAGAAAAAATGGCCAAAAAGCGAAGAGAGAGACCAGAGACCGACGGTTTGTCCTTGACACAGGAGGAGGTGAAGCCGAATGCAAGTGACTCGCAGGCACAGAAAGGTAACTTTAGCCTCAGGCTGTGTTGGCTGGTTGTTAGCTAACTGTTGACCTGAACAAAGGGGGAAAGCAGGGGAAAGACATTACTCGTAGATAGATTGAGCAACACAACATTTCGGCAGCGAAGCAGGATGCTAAGGTTAGCCCGAATCTGTCAGCTAGCCAAGATTAGCTGAATCTGACCAGCAAATGGCTACCCTGATAACACAGAGTTTAGTTTTTTTGCTAAAATAAATCATCAGTTAGCTGTTTATTTTGGGTTGCAAATATAGTATTTCTGAATATTAAAACAACAAAGTCTAACATATCATACACTCTTAATTAGCTGAATTAATGATTCATATTAGACTAAACAAAAACAAATAAAGAGGGAAGTCACTCTTCACATCCTTTACTCAAGTGTTCATATTGTTTCAACACCAGTAGAAGTCTCTCTCAAGAGGATGACTTTGTTCCCTGTGGGGACTTAAACAAATGGTGCAAAACTCATAGGCATGTTACACACCACTCTCTGGCAGCTAGTTTGTCTGTTTTTGTGGTAAGATTTGTTTAATTGAGTACACGACTACTTCTCCTCCACAGAAATTCAACATAGCGCAGGGGGCTCAGCACGCATGTCTCTCCTGATTCTGGTGTCTATCTTTACCTGCTCTGCGTCTGTCATGTACCTTGTCTACAGGAACTTCCCAGAGCTTCCAGAGTGAGTTGCTCCCAGTGAATTCATTGATTGTTTTACTAAAAACAAAGTTGGAACCTGTTACAGTATTTTCACTTAAAACAATGACAAAATGTTCAGCAGGATTCCAGGATGTTAATGTACTATTAGATTTAACTGTTTTATAGCTACTGCATTTTCACTTGATGTCATTCAAGAGTCAAAACACTTAATTAATGCCAGAGGGAAATTGTTTTGCCTGTTACAGCTGCTTTAAAGATTAGAAGACCCACAACCATGATCAGCACCATCAGAATATAAATACAAGAACAACAAATATATAAGATCAAAAACATGGTAATAACATCAATCACAAAAAGTGATAGGTGGGGGATAGTTATGGTTATTGTTCTCCCCACTCCCCTTTACAGAGGTAGGTGTGGGAGGAATTGTACAGCGTGATGGTCACAGGAAGAAATGATTTCCTGTGGCATTCAGTGAAGCAGTTGACACTGATAAGTCGCTGGCTCAACATGCTTCTCTGTCCAGCCAGGACACTGTATAGGGGGTGGGAGGGATTGTCCGGGATTGAGAGGAGTTTGGAGAGCGTCCTCCTCTCAGCAACAACATGTAGTCAACCAAGAACAGAACCAGCCCTCCTGATTAATTTGCCTAACTTTGTTCATGTAAAAACAAATGTCCTTTTTTAAAAAATGAACTGAAATCAGTATTTCAGTTAATTATTGAGAATTCAAAGTTTCTGGTGGTATGAGGGGACATCATTCTTTTGAAGTGATCCTTATAGCTCTTCAGTATGTTGAAAAGCTGTTGCAAACCTTTTGCCCAATGCCTGTAATGATTGATCAGGCTCGGTGCCACTGTGAGCTTTCTGATTTCACTTTGCCATTAAAATACCCCTGGCTTCTTTCTACTGAGCCTACATGAAATCTGTTTAGTAAAATTCTACAGTCAGCATTGGAAAGACACCGTTCTTTTGTGGTGCTGATAGACAAGCGGATTGCTGTTCTGATTGCAGAACGGGATTGAAGGGAGTGTCCTATCCATAGCGCTCACATGCCGCTTTTAATTCCCAGATACAGCCATAATGAACGTTTAGCTTGACATAAAACAAACTACCCACAAAACCTGTCAAGAAGCATAAGTCAAACTCTCTGCTCAGTTAAAAGGGATGTGTTGTGTTTTAAATGTGTGGAATGTATATGACTGAAGAATGTACTTTTTTTTTGTAGTGATGAAATGGAGAAAATCAAGATCCCCAAAGATATGGATGATGCCAAAGCTTTGGGAACTGTGTTGTACAAATACAAAGACACCTACTACAGCCAGGTGTTGGTGGCCTACTTCGCCACATATGTTTTGTATCCTTGTTTTCAGAACAGTCTCTTACAGTAAGATATTCTGTCACTATGCCACACTCTGGCTCCAACTTATTTCTGTTGTTACCTTGATGGAGCATGACCAAGTCTGGGCTTATAAAACCAGTCCGGTAGCATCTTTTCTAGGTGAAACATCTCACCGTCATAGAGATACTCTCATAGAGGTATTTGTCATGTCAGTTTCAAGAGCACAGGCTTTAAATCAGCTGAGACAGTTAAAGCTCTCGGTTATGCCTTAAGACGTGACGCATATTTCTTTACTTTACCTTATTTCAACATTGGCTTGCATGTGCATGTAATCAGACCTTGAGCTGCTCAAATAATAAATGAAAGACGGTTACCAGTTTAGTTAACTAGTTCTTGTTATTAAAGACTCAAAATCAGTTGCTTTGACCGTCAAGAGGAACATGTTTTAGTGGATTTATTATTATTGTTGTTCATTTCATTGTTACTGTGTGTGTATACCTGAGTGATAATGTTTTTTCCAAAGACGTTTACCTTAACACTTTTATCAGCCTTCAGACGTTTGCAATCCCTGGCTCTATTTTCCTCAGTATCCTGTCTGGATATCTGTACCCTTTCCCCTTGGCCCTTTTCTTAGTCTGCTTGGTGAGTAACAGTTAAACGAGTGAACACAAATGTAAAATGGACAATTGTAAACTGATGTAGTTACATAACATGTTTTAAATGTGTTAAGATTGATGGACTATAGATGAGTATTGGTGGCACTTGGCGGTACCTAAAACTTAAAAGGACAACCCCACCTTCAAATGCACAGTTTACCTGTGGTGGTGCAACAAGAGTTGTCTCCTGATTACCTATTGCACTTTATTTGTTATTGTGTAACTCCACTATAAAATTAATGACTCAAAATTGACTTCAGTATCTCAAGGTACATGTCACATCGCTGAATGACTTCATAGACATTTGTGGCCACTCCTGTTTTTTGTTTTCTTTTTTCTGAAATGCGTTTTTGCTGTATGGTTTAATGTAGACGGTAAGGAAGATGTAGTAGTCAAAGTATAGAAGTTGTTTAAGTTCTTTGAATCTGATCAAAGGCAACGTGACATGTGTTTTTTCTTACTGAAACAATCAAAGGGTGTTGGTGTTAAAACACTCAGGGCCCTAATCTCTTCTTATAAACTGCACAGTACCACATGTTTAGCATAACGTCACACCACTGCTGCTTAAATTTCAGACAGATGGTGGTCAGATACATTCTATGAGTGTTCCTAGTTCAGTTTCCAAAATATGAGAAACCGTGTCGGGCAGTTGGTCAATGTTCTTGCACAGTATCCGCATTAGTGCGTGTGGAAGTAATCAGTACTTTGTTATCTGCTGAAAGATTAGGGTTTCTTTCTATTCCGTTTCATTTCTGATGTGTTCTTTCTGTGTGCAGTGCTCTGGCCTGGGTGCTTCCTTTTGCTATATGCTGTCATATCTGGTGGGCAGACCAGTGGTCTATAAATATCTCACAGAGAGGGCGCAGAAGTGGTCCCAGCAGGTAAAAGAGCTTGAACATAAAATATATTATAAGTTAAATGTATATTGGTATAAGCATTTCTTTCTGTGATTTCATAATGTACACCATAAATTATGTGCAATAGAACCTACCATTGTGAAGCGTATCTTTTTTTAATAGTTTTTGTATTTAACCTGTTTTTAAAATTATTTGTTTAGTCTTATAAACTCTACGTGTTGAAAATATTTGTTTCACTGATCTCTACCACTGTAATAAACAGTGCCATAAACTAGTTCATGGCACAGGAATTAATAAACATTTTTCCTATGACTTATTCCAGGTTGACAAACATAGAGGTCATTTAATTAATTACATAATCTTCCTGAGGATAACCCCCTTCCTCCCCAACTGGTTCATCAACATCACCTCCCCTGTCATCAATGTGCCTTTGGGGGTTTTCTTCGTCGGTACTTTTCTCGGTAAGAGAAATGATTAAATTTCTATGACTATATTTGTAGTTTTCTACTTTTAAAACAAAATCCACTCGATTCTCAAATTGACCTACTTCAGCCTTATGGTGCCTAAGTAGCTTGTCTTCAGCACCAATCATAGGCACAGTAAACGTGTCTAATGAGAATGCATCGTAACCATGTTTATGTCTGCCGATGTGACTTCATTAATTCCAACATGTTGAAACTACGACTGACTCCCATTTATTCTACCTGGCTGATTCGCAGGAGTGGCACCACCATCCTTTGTAGCCATCAACGCAGGTACAACTCTGTACAAACTGACCACAGCTGGCGAGGCCGTGTCCTGGAACTCTCTGGCTGTGCTGGGTGTACTTGCTGTGCTTTCAATCCTGCCTGTCTGCTTTCAGAAAAAGCTGCAGCAGAAACTAGAATAGAGCACTATAAACGCCTCAGCACCTCATCTGCTGGTTGGTCCCCTTCCCTTGCCTCAGGAACATGCAGCTGTCACTCAAGTAGCTCTGCCTCAGTCTCATACTCGGCTGCTGGTGGGAGAATCTGACCACTGGCGCAACATGCACTCATCGACCACAGAATGCATGCAGTGGTGTGTTGTTCCTGTCGTTTAAGTAGAGCATAAACTGGCTGCTGCTTGCACAAGTTCTTTGTTTTCTGTGAATTATGTTGTTGATTGTGGCACATGTAAATGACAGTTTTCACTGTTATTTAAGTCACTGCTCATTTTTGTACCATTCTAGTCAGAATTTAAGGTGCTACTTGTTGGATGTTGTAGTCAGACATGTTGTTCTGATGTTTTTAGGAATGCAGGAACCAGTTTGCTCTGGGAAATACTGTGTTTCTTATTGCTTTCTATATGCTACTAACTACAATTTGTGTTTAGTGAAACAACTTTTATCATTAAATTTGCTTTGGCAATAGCATATCAGTTACTACATCCCGTCTGTAGCACCTATAAGTTCACTCCTCTTTAATATTTATTTTAACATGCATGTGTCTGATTCTTCAGTGTAATGAGATGTACCACCACAGCAATAACTGCTACACTACTGTTGAAAGTGGGTTTTTGTTCTTCAAAAGTACATTTTCAAGCCTGGTGCTTCCATTGGCAAATGAATGAAACAACAGACAAGACAAATCATTATAGTAAATAATTATTATGTTTGTATGATGGTGAGTTCCCACGTTGCTACTCAAAAGAGGTCTGGATCCACTGCCATACAAACGCTGTTGATATGAGCAGCCTAAAGCAGCTCTTCACCACATTTGTTAGTTTTTTAAATTAGGAAGTGAACACAAATTATGTCAGCACAACTGGCTGATATGTGCGAAAAACTAAAAGGAATCATCCTGGTCTGTAAATCTGCTTAGATGGGCTTTACTAATAATTATATACACACTTCTAAAAGTGTACTCGAATTATGTGTGTTTGTGTATTTCGCAATGTTTTTTGCTATGCCGATATACAACTGGAGATATTCATGCTGTGGATGATGCGCTGTTGTCCTCAATAAGACTGACTGTGTCTTACACAGCCAACAGACTGTGAGGTATCCAAGTCTTACCTTGCTTTTACTGCTTCCATTCTTCACCAGGAGAAACACATTATGATGTCTGATTTGTTTTGGCTAATTGTGTCCTTGTTTTTCTAATTACTTTTCTTTTTAGCCTTGTGATATTGTATTGCTGTCGCTGCTTAAAAACATTTGGGACTGTCAACAGAAATGTTGCAGTGAATGTATGAGCAGGTAACGAATCCCGTGTGACAGGCTTCTCTCTAATCTCTTAAAATTGCACTACTTGTATAGGTAGTGCATTCTGAGATTTCCTATTTTTGCTTTGTCTTAATACAGAATTATTGTGTATTATTGTAAGATTAATACCCTATGAAACGATATGAAATTATTACATAAACATACATTTATGTAACACCTGAGCAGTTGTGCTGTATAAGGGAGATAATGTCTTCATCAGCTATGCTCATACATTTTGTAGTAGGAACCACTGCCCCATCAAAGACTGTTTTTTATGTCCTGTGCTTATCCCAGAAAATACTGTTCAGTGACAACTGGACTTGTTTTTTTTTTAATATGTTGCACCTTCCATTGAAAAGGCTTCATGACTTAAATCATGACCAACCATCAACACCAAATGATGCCACTTTGAGTTGTGCTGCATCCTGAGGAAATAAAAAAGTCCAGTTGCCACTAACTGTTTTTTGTTTTTATTTTTTATGGCTCCCAGTGGTTCATAAGAGAACTGCACCTTCAGTAAGGTGGTAAATACTATAAGCCTGTGCTAAAAATGTGATTGTTTGCCCTTGTATTTAAATAGAGCCTAGATTACTGTTCCCTTCTTCTTTATGTAAAGTCTGCCAGGAAAGAAGAACAAGAATAAGGTGGTAGATTTGAATTAATTTTTTTTATTTACCAAACTATTTAAACCTAAACCTATTCTAAACTGTGTTTTGAACATATTTTCGAATTGGATATTTTGTCTGGACTTTATCAACCCTGTCAAAGATGATGCGAGGTTGTTCCTGTATAGCCTACTGTCAACATTTCAAAACGCAGTATTATTTTGTACTGAGCAGTGATGTATTGAAGTGTTTACAGATTACAAGTTTCTCCTTCAACTAATCAATTAAGTTTTTTAGTTTTTCTTTTTAATATTTCTTGAATCAATAAAATAATCTTTACAAATTCTGACTGACTATTGAGAATTATTTGAAAAGGCAGAAGCAACAAGTAATTGAACAAATTGACTAAGACTAAATTTTTATTTCTCAGACTTAGGGTCTCCAGTTTTAGGCTTATATGTTCAAATTCACTAATTGTCTATATTTGATAGCTCAAATGTAAAAATAAGTCCTCAGATAAGTCACACTGTGTAGATCCAGTGTGATAGATAAATGAGTTTGGCGCCACCAGGTGGTGATATTGTAGCAATCCTAGATAGATTCATTGTCAAATGTAAGCCTCACTATGTGATAATGAAATGATCAGTAATCATTTGTTTCTCATTCATCATTCAATGTGGAGCAACTATTTCATAATAACTGAAGTGTTTGCATAAATGGACAGAGTGACAATGGTAGTAAAGTGGGGGAAATATGGACAAATATATTTACGTGGGAGAAAGAGAGCACAGTAAAAGACTGGATTCCACCTCATAGACTTGCAGATTAATCAAGAGGTGAAATATAATCGTGCAGGTTTCATACAGCAGATGAACTGACCTGATGGTGAACGTGTGAACACGAGATCTGGAAACTGATCACGACTAAATCATTTTGTCATGTTAAACACATCAAATCTATGTTTGCTGCAGGTCCATGTTTTATTTGGACTGTACAGTAACAGGTAAATCTACACTTGTCCTGCACAAATGCACCGAGAAGGCCTTTAGAATTTATAACAGACTTTGTATAAGATTTTAGTGCTAACGTTTTTATGTTGCCTTTTTTGCTCGTTCAGGTTTGCAAAAACAAGTGCAAAGTATTCACTGACTATAGACTGATTTTGCTGAAAAACCGCACTGCAACGCTTTTCCTCATGTTGCAGGAGGAATTTCTAAATATTAATTTAAAATAGATAAAACTGCAATATTGCCAATAGCGCATCCAAACGGCTCTGCCTGGTGCTACTTCAGCAGCTGATTACAGTTGTGCCGCTCCTGCTGATCGACCGCAATGCATTTTGACAGCAACGCTTTAATTTCTATGTAACATGATTGGTAAAGTTAGAAACAGTTCAAATAAAACCGGAACGTATAGAAACGTTTCAAAATAATAATTAACAAACGATTGAAAAATGTTGTTGCTAAATTAGTACCATAACATTTAGAGCTATATTGAATATCTTTTTCTAATCACTCCATTGTCTTACAGATCTCAATATATGGTAAAAGGCATTCTTTTTCATTTCATTTTTCATATAGACCAAATAGATTACACATTTTAATCAAAGGGGTTTATAATCTTTAGAACATACGAAGCATCAAGAGAAACGAGATAAAACACTGGGAGGATATTGCATCGAAATAATACAAAGAGTATACAAGAGATCAAGAGTATATTAATATTGGTCAAAGGAGCCTCGTACAGCGTACTGATTGATTAGGTTTTTAGGGCTGGTGTTTTATTGTGAAGGGGCCCGCCCGGATGTGTCTATGCAGTTGCTGTTAGCTGTTAGCAGGCAGCATAGCTTCGTGTCGGTTGTGATTTTCAAGCTTCGCATTAACGTTGCATCCGCGATGGCAGAGAGAAATCACTTCTCCGAGCTGCTCTAATATGCTCCCTGTTGAGGGCATAAGGGTGCCACTGGACCAGTCTCAAAATGACCACCGGCTTCAGCTCTGGTTCCTGTCGGTTCGCAGATTATTTTGTGATCTGCGGACTGGACACCGAAAGCGGGCTGGAACCCGACGAACTGTCCGGTAAGCCCTTTAGCCATCGATGTGATTGTCGAGCTGATGCTGTAGCAAATAATGGAAGGAGGAAGGGGTTTAATAACACCAGGACAACGTTCGTATTCAGATTTTAGTGTGCATTAACAAGTCTGTGGTTTATTTATTCGCGTAGCGTACATTGTAGGTTTTTGGGATTATTAACGTTGGGCCTAGTTCATCTTGTCTCCGCCTGTTTGTCTTAAAGCTCGATGAGAGCTCAGATGATTGGTTTGTTATTTATCTGAAATGCTCTGACATAACATTTAACTAAATGAACGATGATCAATTCTCCACCGATTATAATACTCTGTGTATCACACTGATTTGATATTGTTCTGTGTAGCGTTAAATGTCATAGACTGTTCTTACAGGTAAATCACGAAATGTTTTGTTAGTTAATTGCGTAACACTGATGCAACCCTATAACAACTGAAGATGCTGTCTCTGTGGCTGACGACTGGTTATTAAAGTAGATCAGGTATCAAGGTAGCAACACACATAGGCGGAATTAATCTGGCAGCTGCCCAAGGGGTTAAAAAAGGCCCCCCTATTCATTTACATTCTCAACATCCGGCACAAATCCAGATTATCGATGTAAATTTACGTAAATACAAGGCACCCTCCCTCTACTCCTTCACAGGTTGTTATGATTTAGTTGCATGAGCATGTGTTTAATATGGAACAATATTTTGAAACCGGGGCCTGATGGTCCCTGAATGATCTGGACCCTGAGCATGAATTCTGGGAGATTATACCCATGCAACAGCACTGATGCATGGACATACATTTTATATATTATTGAAATGTCATAACATTTTGTTATATTCACACAGAACATATGTCATGGTGCTCAGTCTAATCACACACACACACACACACACACACACAGTGACATGGTAAATATTTTCTCGATGTGTTAGACTCAGTATTGTGATGAACTTGAAATGTACTACTATTTTACATAGTTGTGTAACTGAAAGTTACTTCTACCTAACTTTGTCATGTATTTTCAATATGTTAAAGACGTTATTCCAACATGCAACCTCCCTGTCAGTTAGCAATGAGCTAATCTTACTAAACAAAATTTGTTAGGTTGACTTTAAATGAGTGCAAGCAGTCATCCTGTGAAACTGTAGCCATGAAAAATGACAGAAGGAACAGTGGGTTATGTAACTGCAACTGCACATTTTATCTAAAAAATGTCACAAATATCTGTGATTATATATAAAAATAATATAATAATCACTATTTTTGTGAGTCACAGGTGAAGGTACAGTAGGAGTTTGACTTGCTAATGTTTACAATGGAGATTTGTGTCATTTGGACTCTATGTAAATATCTGGCAGGTCAAAAAATTTCCCTCTCAAATTATGTCACAGTTTTTAATAGAACTATACTCACAAAAGGTCAGACAATCCTTATGGTTTCGTTTGTGTGAGTGTAAATCTGATAATGTGAACTATCTTTAACCGTGTTAAGGTCTATAAGCTCTTGTTCTCCAGGTTACTGCTCCTGTACTCTTCTGGCTTCAGACAACATGTGACTAACTGATTTCTAGTCTTGTGATTAAAAGAAATGTTTTTTTTTGTACAGCTGCTGTTTACGCTGACCAAGAGGCATCAGCTTTAGTGAAAAGTCTGTGTGATTTATTGTGACTCAGCAGGTAGTGAGAGGTCTGTAACAGCTGAAAGAAAGTAATTTCCTCCTTTAAGCAATAACACATTTTTAGTCATACCCTTTACTTCACACTTTTACATCTTTAGTTCAAGTTCCCCTTTATCAGTTCCTTTATATTTTTTTGAGACTACACAACATAAAATAGCATAAAACAGCTACATTACATTTTAAAATACAGACTTTTCTCTGTAGAGGGCTGGGATGCAGAGATAGCAGGATTGATTCCCAGCTTCGGCACCCAGCCCATACCCCATACCAGGTGTGTTCCCTGAGCAGATTTTTCTTCTTCTTCTAATGAAATCTGTATTTATCTAAATGTCAGTGAGTCAAGTCGAAGCTCTCAAACCAACACTTAATGCAGTACGCCGCTGCACTGAGAAATGCGAACTGAAGGTTTGTTACGCAAGGAGGATTCTGTGCTGAAAAACCAAAGAGTTCTTCAGGCCCAAGTTCATGTCAGTCCATGCACAATATAACAAAACTTAAACATGCTCCTGTCCCAGCTTTGGGTGTTACAGGCATCAAACACTGAATTTTTTACTTACAAAATACAAATAATTTAGTCAGTGAAAATCTTTTTGTCAGATAAATAAATGTTCGAGTCAATTAACGAATCGCAGATTTTAGCTTTTATTAAATTCTAGAAAACCCATAATTGATTGATTACACTCACCTTCTTTTTTCCACAATAACTTATTTAAAGTGTTCTGTTACATTTTAATGTGGCTTTAATGACATGGAGTTGCGTATTGTTCTGTTATCATGAAACAGTTACTGAGTGTGTGATAAGGTTTCCTTTGTGTTTCTCTGACTAAACAGAATTGTAACCAAATGAAACCTCGCACACAGGCGCGAACTGGCGCTCTGTGGTCAGACATCCTTCATGTCGTTCTACTTACTGCACATTGCTGCTGTTTACTGTAGAAAGAGGTTAGGGGCTTGCCCTTTACAACAATTTCATTTTTGAGTTGAAGTGAAAAAATGGTGTGGAAATTCCATCCTCATGGGTTACAAATGATTATATCGGCTAAACAGCTGCCTTGGGGTGAAATTCACAAATGAAGAAAAATGTCACACGAAGGCATAATATGTGAAAGTGTGTCAGAATTTCAACTTTCATAATAACCTCTTTAAGCCCATGCATTTTCAGTATGAAATCAAAATACAGTCATACTGTTGAACTATGGCAGTATATTTAGAGATTAAACCATCCAATTCAGTTTAATTACATAAGAAAACCAAATATAACTGTTGGCTAAAGGACTTAATTGTTACTATTGTCACATTTCAACTCAACAGCACAGTTCTGGGGCATCGTAAACGTAAAATATTATGATCTGACTTTTCCGATTGAAAAAGGCAATGATCACTGAACAGATCCCTGAACATTATTAATTTTTAGTCAATTAGTAATTAGAATGTAACTTTAATTAGAGCTATAGTAAGAATAAATCGACATGGAGCCAGGAATTAGGGGAACCAGGAACTAGACAACTGATCCACAGTTGTACCTGTCGTCCATGAATTGTGCCATGAATGAAATGAGCCCCACCAAACTCTGCAGTGGTTTTCTCCAGTGACTTTTTACTATGGTCCAGTGGTGCTTCATGTACAGTGAAACACAAAGAAACGAGTAAATCTGTCTCTAAGCACAGTGCTAGTCAGCACAGCAAAGACCTGATTAGCATACTTATGATTCTCCAGCCTCACAGGCCTCGCTGGAAACACTGGGAGCTGAGGGGCAGAAGCACACTCACACACAGGCTCCACATATTCAAATGCTAAATATCCTTTTGAATTTCCCAGGCAGTCTCCTTCTTCTCCAATCCTACTCAGCAAACAAATGAGGTTGAATGGTTTAACATAGAAAGCAGGCTTTAAATGCATAATGAACTCTCTCATATCTTCCCCCACAGTTGTTTATTTATTTTTTGTTTTAAATAGCTACTCAGAAATTTATGAGGGAAGTTTTAGATGCAGTGTGAAGATGTATTTGACACATCTATGCTTTGAGAGTGTATTTAACAGAGAATCTATGAACAAACTTAAGCTTAGGAAACGTAACACATGTTTATAGATCCACGTGACTGTGCCCTGTAATTACTGGGGGTTATTTTTCACCAGAAATCAATTCATCAAAGGGTTGTAAAGTGCAAAGAGCTATTTCTGGTTCTGTACATAAAAGCTTCATTCATTTTTTTCCCATAGACAATGCTGTGTGACTTACTGTTCCTGTGGCTGGGATGATCACACAACTCACCCAGTACATTTACCAAAATAAAAAAGAAATATGTGCGAAAATGTCTAATCTTATTCTTCAATAAAGAAGTAGAAAACAGAAGTACTTAAATATAAAAACATCTATAAAGCATTAAATTCAGCAGGTGGGCGAAACGGTGTCGAGGAAACTGACGATATAATCTGCAGTTAAAATCAATTTAGTTGTGAATTATGATTAATTTAGCATTTCGAAGTTGATTGTTGTTGTTCTCTGATTCCCGGACAAGATTCTTTGGTGCCTTGTCCACAAGAACTTCCCCAGAGGGATTAAACTTAATTCAGTTGTCTTCAAAAGTACAGATGCTGTGTGTATCAATGCTTTTAGCTACACCCCTCGTCTTTCTTGTAGGACAAGTCCATCAAAGGCTTAGAAAGAAAATAATTGTCGTAGATGTCTGACTTGTAACACCAGAAAAAGCTAAATTAAGCTGCATTGTGCCAAACTATTCACATGCAGGAGAAATCCAGATCATCTTGATATTAAACTATACATTTACAGATTTTTTAAGAGCAGCCTCTTCTTCATCAAAAATCAATCTCCGATCAAACACACTTTCACTAGGTAGCTGAGAATCTGTGAAAGACACTGTATTGTCAGCCTGGTGCTTTGTTGTTGGTTGTCCAGCCTTCATTTTCTTTTATTTATTTTCCTGAATGAGGAGATCTAGAAAGTGTGCTAAGATGCTGTTTGATGCCACTAATATGGGTTAGAAGCAGGAACTGAACCTTTAAAAACGTTGGCAGCTAACCTGTAAATGGTCTTAACTGCTCATTTAAATGATGGATGAGAAATGTTAATATGCCAGATGTGCTTAGATAACTCTACATCGTCTCTGTCTGGAGTATAAACTCTGAAGATCAAGCTTAGTGTGAGAGTGAGCGATCATACTCTGTCAGTGGTTGGTCTTCTGGGTGAATAAGCGTCAGTGTTTTTGCTGCCGAGCTATTTTGAAGTATTAGCAGTGTCTTCAGCATATTTTACTGCGGGCAGAACATCATGGGTATAACGTTCCAGTTGGGGAGATGCATCAGTATGTGTCCGAGCCTGGTGGGTCAAGATACAGTGGGTGTGAGCAGTGGGTGGTCACTGGCTACAGGATAAGAAAAAATGGCGAGGAGCCTGAGCTTAGTGACGCTCTCCACCCACTGCTACCGGACCAGCCTCTCATGCCTTAACAGTGCACTAGTTAGAAAATATGACAAATGAAGGAAATGTTTGCATTGCTCATTCTCCCTAGGTGAGGCACTTAGCGTGCAATTAGCACTAATTACCAGGTGAAGCTAAAGCAGGCAGCTGTGTAGTTTGTACCAGTGCACTGAAGCCCGCTGAACAATGAGGAAAAGGTGCAGTATCAGCAAAATTATGGAAGAAAAAAAAAAAACGTTATGTGTTAAGTTTGGTCTGAACATTTTTATAAATGATAAGTGTTTTCATTTTTACATTTATTATAGCATCACATAACTCACTTTAGGCATATAACAATGTTCATTCCTTTGATCTTGACCGTGTACAGAAACACATTATATTACATTTGTCCTCTCAAAAATCAAGTTTTCTTTTTTTTGGACATTTAATCATACCCTAACTATGCCGATTTACAGGACTGCTCTATGTAACAATGTCATTGCATGTAGTCGCCTAGAAATGTAAACACAGCGGTGCCTTAGAGAAGCGCAGCTTTCCTTGTGCTACATGTCAGAGAGACATTACTTGTACTTAAGATACATTTAGTTCTGCTTACGTGAAAAGAACAATAAAGATAAGCATTATGTTTCCTCCAGCTTGAGCCCCAGCCAGGTGCTCCAGGTGTTTGAAACATAACGCCGGTACTTGACTTTGCAGTGACGGGTTTTACGTCGTGGTGCTCCACATCTGTTTTTCGTTTGAATTCTTGGAATTTGACCTACATGTACAAGCTTGTGAACAACAGAAGTCAGTTTGGTTGTTTAAGTTTTTATCTTCTCCAGCCAAAGTCAGTTAAAAGTTCAATATGCCAATGAAATATGGATTTTAGACTCATCATAATGGTATGAAATAGTCAAAGAAGTTATAAGGAACTAACAAAACTCCCATCATCCCTTCTAATCTTAATAATCTCATTGTGTGACTGTCTGATCTCTACTTACTGATCTGACTTGCACTCCTGGCCTAGTTTCTTCTTAGTTTGGATATAAGAGTATTGGACACATTAAATCATATAATTCTTAAGACCTTTTAAGACAATGTCAGTTTGTACTTTTCAAGATGAAATTTTTAACGTAGATTCAATGTCGGAATCAGGGAAGAAAGTGTAGAGAAATTGTCATATTATTCTGTTTCTGCGTGAGTCACCACTGAGTCAAGTTGTAAGTGCGTAGAAAACGGGTATTCCTCACCTCAGCCTTTGTAGTTCACAAAAAACCCAGTAATGAAACCCATAGTTTCACACCTCACAGGCCACATTAGCCTGAGAGCAGGTGTGTGTCTCTGTCAGCAGAACAGTTTCACTGGTGCTCAGCAGCACTCATGCACGACGAGAGCAGTGAGAAGCATCGCTCGACTACACCTGAAGGGGATTTCTTTAAATGTAAAATGTTATCTAAGTCAGTTCCAGAGTCGGTCAACCTACAGTGTGTATGATACCAGATGAAGGTATACGACTAACATTGCTTTACATCATTTTGTTAACGCTACATGAAAAGACTTCATGCAGCACTGTAGTTTTTACCTACAGCAGCGTATTAGTATTTGAAGAAGAGGCACAGAAACGCTCTGTGTCCTATCATACCTCCGCCTGTGAGGATGAACTGAGAAGTGATGCACCGTCCATCGAGAACAAATCTTTTAATTCCATTTTTGTTTTATTTGTTGTATAGCTTTATGCCAGTATATAGAGGCTACTAAATTCAGAGATGGGGCCAGAGGAAAACTGGCGGGGGCAAATGAAGGTAACCCTCCCACCACACACGCTCCTCCACCACTTAACCCGAGCTCAGCTTTAACCCTTTAACCTGGCACATCTTGTTTTTTCTTGCGAGCTTTTGATAATTCAGAATGTCACTTTTCAGTTATCATTTTCTGCACCAGTGCCGGGTACTGTTTCTTTGGGTTTTGCACTTTCTGATTTCTCTCCTCCTGGTTTCTTTTCTCGTCCCCCCGCTCCCTCACGTCCTTCAGCAGCAGCTGAACAATGAGCTGATGTTTGACAAGCACTGCTTCTGTTTCTCTCACACACACACACAAATCCAGTGCTGCCTGCACTGACATTGCTTGGTCAATGTTTACTCTCCCCCTACGCTCTGAATGACTTTTCAGTACTGCCTTGGTGCGTGCATCACTGCTGCTTTACTCTGGGTTTGAATCAACTCAATTTATTCTTTTTACGATTGATTATTTTGTGTGTTTCTCTGTATTGCCATTAAAGCTCTCAGGAAGCGATAAGATCCATAAAGTTAAATAAATTAACATTTTTCTGCCTGTTTGAATATTTCATTTTGTTTACTTCCTAGAGCAGGATGCTTTTGACAGCTTTATATGATGCAATACAACCTTCCTCTCAAGACAAATATGCTGACTTGCTCCTACCTCTGGAGTTGTTCCTGGCCCTTTGAGCCTGTTTCTGATCAAACTCTATTTTTACTTCTTCAGTGTTTGGCTAAAAAAACCTGCACTAACTGTTTCTCCCCATTTTTTTGGCCCTCTCTCTGTTTGCTTGACTTTCAGGTGAGAATTTTGAGCAGAGTCCGCTGAGGAGAACCTTCAAATCCAAAGTTTTAGCACATTATCCAGACAATGTCGAGTGGAACCCATTTGACCAGGATGCAGTTGGCATGGTATGAACTTGTATACATTCTGTGTTCTGCCGTTATGATGCATAACATATTTTCCATAGCTTTGCAGACAGTGCTATGGCTGGGTGGAAATTACTGGTTTTATGAACTGACCAATGTTTCACTGTTTTTTATTACTAACACATATTAAATACATATATCAGTAACTAATAACATTTCTTATTTATTCACTTTAATTAATCACAGGGACAGTTTAGTCCAGAATACTGACACAGTTATCCTATGTGCAACAAATACGGTGAAGTCAGGAGGCAGTGAGCTTATCGTAAAGACTGGAAACAGTCTGATTCTGTCCTCGGTTTAGAACTACACCTGCCAGCACCAGTACAACTCACAGATCCTTTTTTACACATTTCACATTTAATCTCTTTCTCGTGTAGTTGGATTTAGCCCCTCTGACACCTTTCCTGTCTGTCCTGTCACAGCTCTGCATGCCAAAGGGACTGTCCTTCAGGACACAGGTTGACTCCCGGGAGCCTCAGTTCCACTCCTTTATCATCACCAGAGAGGATGGCTCTCGGACCTACGGCTTTTCTCTCACCTTCTTCGAGGAGGTGACCAGTAAACAGATCTGCAGTGCCATGCAGACTCTTTATCACATGCACAACGCAGAGCAGTACGACATCTTGCACACTCCCACCTCCCCACAAGGAATGGAGGATCAGCGTCACCCACACCCCCAGTCTCGTCCCGTGCTCCACTCTGCCCCGGCCATCTCCCGTCTGCAGCGCTTCAACTCCTACGACATCAGCCGTGACACGCTGTACGTCTCGAAGTGCATCTGCCTGATAACGCCCATGGCCTTCCCTCAGGCTTGCAGGAAGGTGCTGCAGCAGCTTCACCAGGCCGCCACTTCGCCCCAGCCCCCGCCCCTACCATTGGAGAGCTACATCTACAACATCCTCTATGAGGTGCCGCTGCCGCCCTCCGGACGTTCCCTCAAGTTCTCAGGCGTCTATGGGCCCGTGGTGTGCCAGAGGCCGAGCACGTGCGAGCTGCCACTCTTTGACTTTGCCCTCAGTGAAATGTTTAATCTGCTGGGAGTGGAGAACATCCTTCAGCTGTTCACCTGTGCCCTGCTCGAGATGCAGATACTGCTCTACTCACAGCGTAAGTAGATATTCTACCACTGGTACTCTCATGTAACCTTCAGCATCCACTCCCATTAGGATGTATTGATTGAAGCACCTAAACATCCCGGTTAGTATACATCCATGTTTTAAAGAAATCGGCATGTCGTCCTCCTGTGTATAATAAACACAATGAATCAATGCTGGAGTTTACACTAAGAGATGGAAGTGGGAAAGCGTCATCCGTACCAGCTCAGTTCTTGTAAGGTTTTGTAGTTCTGTTTGTAGAGGTCAGCTCAAGAAATGTCTGGAGCTGGGAGACCGTGTCAGGAAGCAATGCCTAGATTACTATTGGCATAGAAATAACACATCATAGATAGTTGTGTGTCATAAATACCACCTTTTCATTTAAACAGTGTTTACAGCTTAAATGTTTGGTTTGGAAAAGCCAGCTTTCGAAGAGAAGGCGAAGAGACCGTGTCGTGCTGAAGTGGTGATGCCGGCTTCTTATGTTGGGACAGGGGTATGATGGGCGATAAAGGAGAACCTTGCTGAACCCTGAGAATCGTATGAATGAAAACTCACTAAAGTAATAACTCAGTAACTCATGACGATCTTTTAATTTCCGGGGATCTTTTCTTTTGCCTGGAGTTTGCTTCTCAACACACCAGGGCTCATAGAGCAGCTTCACTCATTTTCAGCTTCCTTCCTGCGGTTTTAGTTTAGGGACTGGAAGATATTAAACCCCGCTCTGCCTCCTCTGTGTTGAACAATGTTTGCTGCCATCTCATCTGAAGAACCTAGTCAGTTCGGAGATTGTCATCTGCACATGAAGCTGAAACCCTCTGATAGTAACAGTCTGAATGCGGAGCTGGTTGCTGCACACTGTTGCTGCATAACGTGGGTCTAAGATGGACATCACAAATGTCAGCTTTTAAAATGTCTGTGCAGTCTTTGTATGTGAACAGAAAGCACACAGCCCAAGGCTACGACACATGTTTGATATGCACGGTGGAACTATTATCCAGGAGGTTACATAACCTGTTGAGTGTTTCTATTAAAATGGTGCAGTGTGAGTCTGTGAGACTGTGTAGATTGTTGGCCCCCCTCTCCCCTCTCCCATCACAGGCTGCCAGAATTGAAGAGGTTTTTCTACGTAGGCTCATCTTTTGTGCACAGTTTGCTTGCTCTGTGTTACTTACTTATGAAAACAGTTTGAAAGTGAAAGTCAGTTAACAGAGCTTTGGATTAAAACGATGCTCTGTGAATATGCAGTTAATCCATATTAACCTTTGCTAAGCAGAATAGATTTTTAGACAGGGTAACGTTCATGTGTTTGTGTGTGTGTGTGTGTGTCTGTGTGTGTGTGTTTGTCTGTGTGTGTGTGTGTGTGTCTGTGTTTGTGTGTGAGAAGAAATCAAAATCATTTAACAATCCCATATATCTCGTGTGGTGATTAGATCCATTACAGTGGCAAGAGAAGGCAAGTGGTCTACAAAACACAGGAGCTGGGTGGGAAGAGGGGGGGGCCCTCTTAATGGGGAAAGCCTTTTTGTTGCTAGGCAACTCAGAGACAGGGAGGATAGCAGGGATGCAGGATGGTTATTATTGGCTGGAGGTGACATCATGCCTCTTTTTTTTCCCCCTCGAGGCTCATCACTGCAGAGCGTGTGAAGGTTGTTGTGTAGTGTTAAGCCCTGGAAACCGTCCAGTGGGAAGAAATTAGGGATTGTTAGGAAACGGCGCCACACAGTTAAAGACACACACTCCGAGGAGAGGGATGCTGTGCAATTATGGAGACAACTTTGTGTTATATAGGCTAAAAATAGCACTGGCATTCATAACTCAGATTAAAAGCAAGGGCCCAGCATCTCCTCAGTGAAGCCATAAAAGAAAAGATGTTGAAACCGGAAGCTCCTCGTGTGTCAGTCATGTGTCAACCACTGTGACATGCTGCAATCAAGCCATTATCTGTTGGTTTTATTTTGTTGGTGTTTGTGCCTTTGTGTGATTTGTGCAGCTGACAGCGACATGACGGATTCGGGGACAAAACTCACAAGAGATGCTTCATTTATTTAGTTTGAAAACATGTTTGACATACAGTGAAAAAAAAACATTGATCACACTGTCACTGAGCAAATTACATACTCCTTCATGCAGAAAAGAAGACATGCACTTAGTTTAGTTTATAATAGCAGTGCTGAGATGTAAGATACGGAGCAGTTTCACTTCTGTGTTCGGTGTATTTTTAACCTGCTGTACTGCACTCGGTATATAAACTGTTCAAGCATCACTTTAAGTCCCACTATCTGTTCTCAGCGTGCACTGAACATTTATAAACCGTTTGTCATGTTCGTCTACTTATACAAGCAACCATACTCGACTGTGAGTTAAAGTGTTTTCTTGTTACGTTGGCCTAGTTTCACAGTAACACGGCTCATGTTGGTATTCTTCTCCTCGTCCTGCGAGAGGAAGCCCGGTGAGAAGGGGGAGGCCCACGCTGGGGTGACGGTGTCTTCTCATTGAACAGCACATATCCAAATCAAGTAATGATATTTGTTTTGGCACCATAAAGGGAGAGGCGGACCTACTGTTGAATTAAGAGTAGGCATCAAAAGATTAGAGGAGGAATGTAGAGGAGGAGGCCGGGACACATATTTGTGTAGCAGCTGACTCAAGCGTGAAACCCTAAACCAGAATGAGCGCGGAGTCATGGAATTTAGCCGTAGCTACAAGGCCCGCTGACTGTTTGACTGTAGCTGTGTCACAGTTTGCACACGTGCCATAAAAGTCCAGAAAAAGACTGCAGTGAGATTGTCTCCTGCCTCTCATTGTTTGCATGTTGAACTGGCAGAACTTGCTTAATGGAAAGTCGAGTACACACAGAGGGAGGTGCGTCAGAATCTCCCTGAATCACACCTAATCTCATTAGGGTTCATTTATTCTATTCCACTCCCAAATCTACTGTAGCCCGAAGAACAAAGACACGCAGAGTTACACCCAGTCCAACTCACCCTGCAGTATGTCTTTCTTTTGTCACGTCTTTCTGGGTTTACTTTGTCCTTCACTGTTGATACTGAATCCATTTTCACATAGGATGAAAAGGCTGCTTTTCCATTGATCGTTTCTCCAGCATTGTTGCTTTTTCCTGATCGGTGATACTGCAGCATTTTCTTTTTCTGTATTTTATTTCTGCTTGAAAATCATACATTGGAAGGCCTTCAAGAAGTGACACAACTCTTCTTTCCAACTAAGTTAACGTAAAGTATTGCAATGAACCAGTGTGACCTGTTGCTGTAGTCGTGTCACAAGTGGGGAAGCTGATGGATTTCATGTGTAGAGAGCTGTGGCTCAAACTGTGTAAACACAGCGTTGCACAACTCGCCTGTCACATGCTCCTTACTGACCAGTGTTTTTTAGAGGTAAACATTAAGGCGATGTAGCACAAAACCTTTTGGCGAGTAAGATTTTGTTGGACTTTCTCCCAGAATGCACCTTTATTAGTTTAGAATAGTTTTAAGATGTTATGACGACCATCCATCACGGGCAGTGCAGCAGCTGATTCTGTCCCGGGGGGTTTCAGTCTGGCCCTAACCGTTAACTTGCACTATACTGGCCATTGCAGGCACATTGATGATTGTGTTGTGGGAAAACAAATGATCACTCATGATGAAAACCAGCTGTACCCAGTTCCTTCACCACTTTTCACGCTTTGTTTGTGTATGTAACAGACTACCAGAGGCTGATGACGGTGGCAGAGAGCATCACAGCCTTAATGTTCCCCTTCCAGTGGCAGCACGTGTACGTTCCTATTCTGCCCGCCTCACTCCTTCACTTCCTGGATGCTCCTGTTCCATATCTGATGGGCCTCCACTCTAATGGACAGGATGACCGCACCAAGCTAGAACTGCCACAGGAGGTACAGAAACTCCACATTTTATCTTTGTGAAGACATAGGTGTATAATTTCACGCCTGTGTTGACTTTTTGAAATGAGTATCACTGTACTGAGAGGTGTGAGCAGTGCTGCAGATTAACCTTTGCTTTTTAGCACTTGATATGTTGTTACTCATTTTTTCATCTGTGCATAAATATGGGAAATATTATGTAGATTTTAGTGAATGAATCTATGCTTGAAACGTGCTTGTTATATCTTATTAGGGCCTTTATTGTACTGCTGACACTGCTTCGTGTATTTTGCTTATAATGTCTTTATTTTTGTCTTTTCTTCTTTTATTCCCTTGTCTTCTTCCAGGCTAACCTGTGTTTTGTAGACATTGATAACCACTTCATTGAACTGCCAGAGGACTTGCCCCAGTTTCCCAACAAGCTCGAGTTGATCCAGGAGATCTCAGAGGTGCTAATGTCCTTCGGTGTATCCCCAGAAGGGAATATTCCCAGCAGCGATAGCCAGGCCAAATACCGAGGCTTTAGATCGGTCGATATGGTCTCTGACAAGCGTAACGGCAACTTGGCCTCACCCCTGAATTCCTATCTGCTGAGAGAAAACGAGACTATCGCCAGGCTGCAGGCTCTGGTCAAGCGGACGGGTGTCAGCCTGGAGAAGGTGAGAGATGATGGCGCCCTTCCTGACTGACGCACTGAAATGATTCAGATGATTAAACTAATTTTAATATTACAAAAAATAGTAGATAATTACATTTATTTGGGAAAACAGCTGTCTGGCTCAATGTGGAAAATGAAAAGGAGACAAGTCGGTCATATTTAATGTTTTAAAAAAAGTGCTTTCAATTAGAAAACATTTGTGTTGTTTTGTTTTGATAGTGAATAAGATCTCAATTATATTTGAGTAACCGTCCTTAACACTGTTGGCAGTTCGGTCACACCCACGGTAGTTAGAAGCTGTTTTCCATCATCAGTTTAAAGAATCGCCTGCACTTGTCTTTGAAAGGCTGCTGCTCGATATCTCACAGCCTATATGACAGACTGACGTTAACAGATGTCGTCGGCATCTGTACAGTTGCTTTTCCATTATCTAACACTCGGTATTAGGTAGTACGATGAAGAACTCTGAAGACTGACTGGTGGGTGAATTAACTGCTAATTAGAGAAGCTATGTGTACCGTGTTTGACTTCTAATCAGCTTATGTTCTTGTAGCCACTATTAGCTTTCTCTAAAAGGATTAACTCGTTGTCTGTGTGTAGTTCGCCAGCCACAACGTCAGACCGCATTTGTAATTATTCCCAGAGTTTGATTCAAGAGAACAAGGCGGTAATTGAGTTGCTTCGTGGGTCGTTTCATTGTGCTGTGATTTTGTTTTAATAGTTGGGCAGAGACACAGATGTAGGTCAGCTCTGTGTCCCGCTGACCCTCTGGCATGCTAAAAAAAAAAGAACGTTAAATCATAACAGATGCCCTCGACTTCCTTTCCCACAACCCTGTTGCACCATCAACAATCTGTGCTAACAGTCCGATAAGATAACAGAAAATATACACAGTTCTGCTTCTGTTCTTCTCCCCACTTATTTCTCATGTTTTTTCTTTACTTTTACTGTGTCTGCTTTGTTTTCATTCTTTGTCCTGTGTGCATGAATGTACGTTAGCTGGAGGTGAGAGAGGATGCCAGCGGTAATAAGGACGTGCGTGTTCAGTGCGATGAGGAGGAGCTGAAGATGCACCAGCTCAACATTCAGGTGCGCGAGGTCTTCGCCAATCGATTCACCCAGATGTTCGCGGACTATGAGGTGTTTGTCATCCAGCCGAGCCACGACAAAGAGTCCTGGTTCACCAATCGGGACCAGATGCAGAACTTTGACAAGGTAAATGCTGCAGATTTATTTAGTGCTGTTGCTGTTTCCAGAATTTGTGACTTTGATTTCCTGTGTGTGTGTCTGTGCAGGCCTCCTTCTTGTCCGACCAACCAGAGCCCTACCTGCCCTTCCTGTCACGTTTCTTAGAGACACAAATGTTTGCCTCCTTCATCGACAGCAAGATCCTCTGTCACGACGACGAGGAGAAGGAACACACGCTGAGAGTGTTTGACTCCCGCGTGGATAAGATTCGCATGTTGAACGTCCGCACACCCACACTCCGCACCTCGATGTACCAGAAATGCACCAACATTGATGAAGCAGGTAAGCAAAAATAGCTGTGCTGAAATTATGGATTTCAAAGCGATAAAGAACCTCAACTGATATTTTGGCACAGACACCGGAGAAGTCTGAGAATGTTTTGCACTGATAGTCACACATTTGAATATTTTCTCTGTTGTTTCCTAATGTGAGACAGAACAAGTATGCCTTTTTCATTTTGACCCTGTGTAGAAGTAAAGCATCAACAGTCCACCACACCTCGTTCGTCTGTAAGCACAAAACAATTGCGTTACATATGACTTAACTCACATAAGGTCTGTTGTAATTCTCTAAACCCGTGGGTGCTTTTGTTAACACAGCCAGCGTGAGGACATGTTGTTAATCCGACATCAGAAAATCACTGTCAAAAGCTGCATTCATTGCCGTCTTTGAGCTTGATTCCTTTAAAGAAAAACAACGCCTGTTCTGAGGCTTTTGTTCTGTCACTTTGTTTCTTCCTGTGGGTGTTTGGAAGGAAACTTAAAAAAAGTTCTCTCTCTTCTTTTGTTGGTTACTGAATGAGAAATAAAAGGTTTGTAGATGGTATTGTGAATATTTCTTCTTGGTATGATGAGCAAGATAAATCATCGTTTAAACGATTTGCACCATAATAGTTCAGACCAACTGCAGAAACACAGTGATTTCATTCTGTAATCCTTCTGCACCACCCACACATCTCCTCCACAGAAAAACCCATTGAGATGAGGGTGTCAAAGATCGACCACACCGCGCTGCACCCACACCTGCTGGACATGAAGATCGGCCAGGGGCGCTACGAGCAGGGCTTCTTCCCCCGACTCCAGTCTGATGTCCTCTCCACTGGGCCCACCAGCAACAAGTGAATGTTTCCCATTATTATGTGAAACGTGTTTTACGGTGTGTCTCTGCCAAGTTGGCTAACGATGTGTTGGTTTGCATTACAGATGGACCAAGAGGAGTGCGCCCGCACAGTGGAGACGAAGGGATCGACAGAAGCAGCACGCCGAGCACCTATACTTAGACAATGACCAGAGAGAGGTGAGACATCCCCTACGTGGTTTCAGTGTCTCTTCATATTCATACTGATTCGATGTCTTGCTTTGTTTTGCTCGATCTTTTCTCTATTTGCTTTATTTTGACTTCACATTAACCATCTCGTCTGCTCTCGCCCGCTGTCCTCACACCCCTGCTCTCTGTTTTTCTTTTGTCTTTCTCTGTCTCCCTTTCGCACTCATGCTCACACACTCTCAGCATGTAGAGTGTTTGTTTCGGGAGCTGCAGCTCCTGATGTTTCTTGACTACTACTGGCTCTCGCAGTCCTTCAAGCCTTGTATAAAGTCGGTGACTGTTGACGTGGTATGTGTTGGTAGATTGTGAGGCCTCTATCTTTCATGCTGGGACCACCATGTTGTCTTTACCTCCCTCGCCTCCTTCGTCTCTAGCAGCTGAGCTTTAGCTGGTCTGTGTCTTGGTCTAGGCCTTCTCATGTTTCTGGGTTATGAGAGGTGTTAATGATTTATGACCTAAATGGTTCAAATAAAGCTGATTTGTAGACCTTCCTTCTTATTTTTTCCTAGTTAATAAGTTTTAAGTTTACATTTTTTATTCCAGTTAGTACATATTGTGTGTGAAAGTCTGTTCCTCTGACCGTAGGACTAGTGCTTTGCCAATGAGTGTCATGTCAGTTTGCTGAGTTGAGTCTAAACTCTGTCTGGTTTTCAACAGAAGTACATTCAGGAAGCCAGAAACCTGGGCACAACCATCCGACAGCCCAAACTGTCCAACCTGTCTCCCTCTGTCATCGCTCAGACCAACTGGAAATTTGTTGAGGGGTTGTTGAAGGAGTGCAGGAACAAGGTTTGTGTGCTTTCGATGTGTTGTTTGATGTGAGTTGATGTTATTGTAGCTCATTGAAGCTAATTATTTTCCTCATGTTACAGGAAAGTTGCTGCTGTAAAAAAAGTTATATTGTTTTGTGTGTGTGAAAAAACGTGGAACAAAAACAAAAAAATCCAACATTCAGTTGGATTCCTTTGTGATGAGAACCTCATCTTTTTATTTGTGTGTGCTTATGTGTTTCAACCTGTTTGTTTTTGTGCAGACGAAGCGTATGCTGGTAGAGAAGATGGGGCGGGAGGCCGTGGAGCTGGGTCACGGAGAGGTCAGCATCACTGGGGTTGAGGAGAACACTCTTATTGCGAGTCTCTGCGACTTGCTGGAAAGGATCTGGAGCCACGGGCTGCAGGTCAAACAGGTCAGAAAAGGAAATATACAGTGATCATATACCTCGATCCAGATCGATCCTGATAAATAATGTCACCACTGTGTGTTTTCTCTGTCAGGGTAAATCTGCTTTGTGGTCTCACCTGCTGCACTACCAAGAAAGCAAAGAGAAGAACAATGCCACTCCAGGTGGTTTGGGACCTCCAGGTAAATGCTGACCACCTGATGGCTTTATTATTTAGTACCTTTAGTTGCAATTACAATAAAGAAATGCCAAACACAGTCTTTCACCTCTTCAGGTTTCATCCATGACGCTGAGAGACGCAAATCTGATGGTGGTGGATCAGCCATGCAGCCTCTTAAAGTCTCTCTGATCCAGGACATGAGGTGAGAATCCTTCAAATGTGAGCTGATGTGAGCATCCCAGTAATCAGATGAGATCAGATCTCAAATTTAATCTAGAGGCTCAGTAAAACAGCTGCTGTCTGGCTGAGTTAGACCGAGACTGCCCTCTCGTGGTGAGCTGGTAAACAGTAAGTACTTAGAATTTAAGTGTGTCCTTTATAATTAATGTTCGAACTTGGGTCTATATATCATCAAAAAGATCCTCAGATGATTTTCAATAGTTGAATGAAACTAATATTTTTTTAAAGTGTTCCTTATGGTATCCGAATGAAATTATGGAGAAAACCTGCCTTTTAAAACATGGATTTCTTTCTTGTGTCTTTATTCGTATAGATATTTAAAGTAATAATCAACAACATATAGAACTTTTCCTTCTGACAGAATATTTATATTCAGGAAATTCAGTGAGTTATTTTCAATGTTTATGTATGTCTGGGTTTATAACTTGCTGTCATAAATAAATTAAACTGAGAGAAGCTGTATCAAGGAAAGATTATTTCCTTCTGTGATTAATACAGTTTTTTTTATCTTGAATCTCAAAATGTGACTCTAAATAAGAGTTTCTTCATTGGAAAATAAAATGATCGCAGTTAATTAGTCGTAAAAGCACATTTGCTTTCTAATTTGCCATCACCAAACGTTTCTCCGGGACCTAGGTGCTAGATATAAGACAACATAAAGTGCATGTGTGCAAAAATGGCCAAAAACAGCATAAAGTGCAAATTTGTGAGTCGTGTTAAGTGATGTTTAGTTAAGATGTCAGAAAACACAATGTCTTTTAAATTCTTGTTGTTTTGATGTATGATTGTTTAACAAAGAAAAAAGCATCAGAGTATTAAGTATCAGACCATGGACACTTCTTATATGGAGCATTATCTTGATAAATGATATAATAATTATTTATTTATATAGCACTGTTAGCAATTCAAACATTATTGTATGTATATGTAACATAGAAGAAGAGCAACAGAAGACGAAGTCTTCTTCCACAACATACAGATGTGCCAACGATACTATATGTGCAGCATATACATAACATAACAACAGTGCTATATAAATAAATTATTATTATATACTGAACTGATGAATTATTTATCAAGATAATGCCCCATAAGAAGTGTGTACAGAACAGAGCGCCATAACATTTCCTTGTAAATTGTCAGTACATACATATTCAGGCTTTACATGTACAGGTAAAAAATACTGCCTATGGAAGTCACACATTCAAGTTTTAACGATCAGCTTTACAGAAGATTCAGATTTTGGATGTGGGAGATTCTCAGGCAGACCATATCGTGTTAGTGGGGCAGGAAGTAGCTCAGTTAGTAGAGCGGTCATCTATAAATAAAAGACAATACTATGTTAGATGATTTCTTGTTGTAATGTATTTATGTCTATAAAAGCTATGACCTTAAAAGCTCCAAAAAAGCACCTGCGTGCTTTAGCGCTGGCAGGCATTACTGTTATGTTTTATCATATCCAGTCCGAGTGAAGGAGTTGGGACTTGCATGAAAGATGTGCAGTAACAGCAGCACGTTACTTCCAGCCTAATTACCAGACCCCCCGCCAGTCTGACTGAGAAGAGAGAAGAAGGGGTCAACACAGGGCAGAGACACAGCTCAACTCCGTTGATAGACAGGCCCTCCTCCACATTCATGTAAACGTCTGATGCTATGGGCGCAAACACGAGCCTCTGTTAATGAGTCTTAATAATTGATATGTCGTCTGTACAGGCATTAAATATTTTTGCTAAGTATGAGTTTCTCACATTTTTAGCCTGTGATGCATTATCACCTCATATCCCTGTGTCATCTGGGTAAGCTGCAGCAGTAATAATCAGTATAGTCCATACAGGCCATGTTTTCCTCTGTTGCCATGGAGCTAACAAGCAGAAGAAACTAGGTTAGTTGGTGCAAATGAGCGTAGAGGGTGGAGACAGGGAGGGGGATGGAAGGTGGAGGAGGGGACATGACGACCTCTTAGCAGACGAGCTTATGGCACAGGTGGAGTGGAAAGAAATGTGTCTGGACATCAGAGGCATTATAGTGGCTTGGAGCAATGACATGGGACCAGCGTGCGCAGCGGAGGAGTCTGCGACAGAGACAAAAGAGACAGGGTTTTCTTTGGCTGTGATTCTGAGCTAAATGATGTTAGATTTCTGTTCTGGTTTTCATAACCAGCTAAAGGAAAGCTCCCTAACAGTTTTTAATATTTCTTAGTCTCATTTCAGCTCATTTTTTAAACACGAATAATACATTCCTGCTGCTTGTTAAATGTGAGGAGTTGGGTTTTTTTTTAAATATTTGGAAAGAAAACGTTAACAGCTGTGAGATCAGTCAGTGACATCACCAACGACCATCATGTGAAGAATGAATGTGAACAATTTGATTAAGACGTGATGTGCAGAAAAACCAAATGTCTTGGATGTATGACAAAAAGGAATGAATCAGTTTCAGTTTTAGAATGAGTTCAATATTTTTGTAGAGGACTGCATATTAAAGTTCTCCGGCATGATTTGGACAAAATTCCTAATTTGTGTATTTAGCTGGTTTTGTATATCTGTATATTTCGTGACTACTGTGGGGCAACAGCAGTGTCACACGATGGATTCAGCACTTTCATAATCCAGCATCTATTTAGGAGAGGGTTTTTAGGTTATAACTAAATAGTAGTATGCTTACTGTGTGTATGACTAAACTGTTGCTATGTTAGAAATATTTTATGTGCAGGTTTAATGACTACATATAGTCAGATATGTTATGACACATATAAAAGTACACTGCTTGGAACATCAATATGTGCACAGTGATGCTTTTTTCAGCTCTGTGTTGAATGATCCTGTTAAGCTTCACAACAGGAAAATGAAGCGTGTTCTGATCTTTGCTTTTCCAAACCTTTTCTGACCTCTTGTTTAACCGTTTTATTTTTCAGACACATTCAGAACATCAGTGAGATTAAAACAGATGTGGGAAAGGCCCGAGCCTGGGTTCGCCTCTCTATGGAGAAGAAGCTGCTTTCCAGACACCTTAAGCAGCTGCTATTAGAAGATGAGCTTACAAAGTGGGGGAACACAACACACTCAAACATCTTTTCTCAGTTGAAGTTTTAAGTTACAACAATGAATCTGTCTTTAACATTTAAAATGTATTTTCCCTGATCCTCATCTGTGTTCTGTGGAGGAATGTCTGCCTCACATGAACTTAACGTGACGTGTGACCTGCCCATTTATAATACATTCACTTTTTATTTATTGCAAAGCATCACACTGTAGTTCACGGCTGCATACATAATTTACAGCCTTCTTCATAATTGATATCGGAGTGGTGAAGTGGGTCAGACAGCTTTTTGTCTGCTTTTGTGACCTCAAAATTTCATTTGTTCGACTAAGTTCCGAACTGTACACAAGAAATGAAGCTGCTGTACCACAGAGAATGTGTATCTACTGTGCAACTAAACAGTTTTCAATGTAACTGATATAATAATATTCTATGGTACTTTTTTTACATTTCTTTTTAGGAAACTGTACAAGCGCTATGCCTTCCTCCGCTGTGATGATGAGAAGGAGCAGTTCCTTTACCACCTGTTGTCCTTCAATGCTGTGGACTACTTCTGTTTCACTAACGTCTTTACAACAATCAGTGAGTGCTACTAGTAAAAAAAACTGTCAATAAACTACATTTATTTTATGTTTTTGTTTGACACTGTCTGTCCTCTCTGGTCCCCAGTGATTCCCTACCATGTGGTGGTTGTCCCCAGTAAGAAGCTGGGAGGTTCCATGTTCACAGCCAACCCCTGGGTCTGTGTTTCTGGTGAACTGGCAGAGACTGGAGTCCTACAGGTCCCCAGAAATACTCTGGAGATCACTTTTGAGGTAGGTGCTCCGATGAAGGATCATTTCACTGTATTAAAATTTAGAACTTTGATTTGCAGCTTTATTTTAGTTAAGATGACTCTTAAGTATTTAACAGAAACAACAGCCGTTAAAAGATCAGGCGGGTTGCAAATCCGGTTTTGGCCAGAGGATCTAAACCACGTTATTCCTAAGTGAAACTGAAAGTGAATGTATCTGAAATGTGTAAATGTGTATACTATGAATATACTACTGAGCTGCTATACGAGTTTCAGTAGTGCACACTAGTTCCTAATGGTGCCAGGTAACCTCAACTTCCCAGGTTTAGGTTCGGCTGGGCGCTTTTGTTGCATGTTCTGGTATCCTTCTACTCTCTCTGCTGTTAAGCTATTAAGAAAAGGCTAAAATGCAAAAAATAATCTTTCAAATAATAATGAGTTTGACTTTAGTCTGTGATCTGGGTCTTTCTCTCTTAGTGCCAGAACCTGGGCAAACTCACCACAGTGCAGATGGGCCACGATAACTCAGGGCTTTACGCTAAGTGGCTTGTGGAGTGTGTTATGGTCCGGAACGAGATCACAGGGCACACGTACAAGTAAGAATTCTTCATGAGGTAAATGTACCTAACATTGTTTGGTGCAGGTGGTTTAATGTGTTCGTCGTACAGGTTTCCATGTGGCCGCTGGCTGGGGAAAGGTGTGGATGACGGCAGTCTGGAGAGGATTCTTGTGGGAGAGCTGATGACCCCCAGCACAGAGAACGATGAAAGGATGTGTCGCACACCTCCGATGCAGCAGTCTCCGGGGATGATGAGGAGGTTTGTTACCATCTCACCAAACAGCAAACCAAGTAAGTTACCCACCTGCCTAACCGTAACTCTTAAATGGTGTTGTGCTGTGCAAGTATTTTGTTTAGAAACACTTTATTTTCTTTCATTTTGAGGTTTAGTGCATTAGAAGCATGTAACAACATTAGGTCCTGCTTTTCGTGGTCTTGTACTTTGTATGATCTTAAAGCATCTGTTTGTCTTGTCTCCGCATCCAGAGTTAAACACAGGCCAGATCCAGGAGGGAGTAGGAGAGGCTATCAATGGGATTGTGAAGCATTTCCACAAGCCAGAGAAGGAGGTGAGAGACAACAGTCTAGACAGGCCCCAACATGTACTTCTATTATTCATCACAAATGAAGAAGAGCAGCTTTCTGCTCTGGTGGTCCCCAAGTCCCTTAGCTCTCACTATGGGCTGTGTGGTTTATTCACAGTGTTAAAACATGAGAAGGGGGAACTGCCGTTAGTTTTCAGACTTTGCCGGTATGTTTTCATGTTTGAACCAGTATAAAATAAAATAATGCACCAACACTGATAATTAAATACTTATTAGGGCAGATGCAGTGATAATTGCAGGAGATTCCTTTTTTGTTGAAGGGTTGGGATGATTGTAGGTTTTATGATTGTTCATTGTGTGGTTAAAGTACAAAGGATGTTTAGTGCCCTCACTTTTCCTCCACCTTTGTTACAGTTGTGACAGAACTGTAAAGAGAGGCTGCTAAGTAATATATATGTCTCTAAAATTAGCTTATTCTGTTGTCACTGTGTATATTTTCTATGTATTATGTCATGTGCAGTATTTATAAATTATCTTGATGCCCACATTGTTCTCTAATGCTGAAAACCACAGCTTTTTAAAGTCTTTCGTGTCCAATTTTCCCTCTCATCATATTGCGCTTTTACTTCAACGCCTTCAAATATCATTTAATGCTAGATATCTGGTGCTTGGGTTGGAATTTTAATGTGATGGTTGGAACTGTGAACTTGTTATGAATTTTAATTAGAATGTGCTTCATTGCAATTTACAAAAAAACAACAACAACTATTAGCTCACTTTAATTAGTTCTTATGAAACTAACTTCTTGCATTGTTGTGTTGTTGTTGCTGTGTGCAGAGAGGCAGTCTGACCCTTCTCCTCTGTGGCGAGTTCGGCCTTGTCTGGGCACTGGAGCAAGTTTTCCAGCATGGTTTCAAATCACCCCGGCTCTTCAAGAATGTTTTCATCTGGGACTTCCTTGGTAAACTCTTAATATCATCACTCCCTAAGCCCAACAAACCAAAATCTAATTAATGTGACCAAACATCAAAATACAAGTCACAACTAATTTGTATTTTGTTTTACATTTTGCTTCAACAGAGAAGGCACAAGTTTACTTTGAAAGTGCAGAGCAGCGGGAGGCGACTCCAGATGAAAACTGGCAAACCAGAGTGCGCCATTTCTGCCGCTTCATGCGAGCCATCAACAGCACGTCCAGAAACATCGGCAAGGATGGAAAGTTCCAGATGCTCGTGTGTCTGGGTGCAAGGTAAGCAGGCAACACTAACTCCCAACGCATTAAGACAATTGTATTTAAATAATTCAACATGTAGCAAGACACACCTTGCAATAGTGTCCTTATAAAACACTAAATCACTGGGATGAGGATACGTTGACTTGTACCTGACACGTCATGCTGACCTTGAAGGATTTAAGTGAAAATAATTTCTCCTATTAGAATTCTTGAAGGATCAGATATTTTTATTTATTTTATATTTCTTTTAGTTAACTCATTTTATTTCACATGCATATTGTCATGTGTATCTTGGTAATTATTTTGTCTGTATATTCTGTAGTATGTATAGTCAATGTGTTTATCAAAGTATATTTTATTATTTAGATTATCACTTAAATGTTTAATTATTGTTTACTCGGGTGGTTGAACAAAGCACTAGCTGGAGATATTCTGGGACATTGTGTTTTTTTCTAACATTTTATAACCTAGAATACTAAATTATCCTTAGCATAATAACAATACACATTCTATAGTTTGAAGCTGCTCTGTTGACCCCATACACCTGTTACCTGCTTCCTTTAGGGATCATTTGCTGCACCATTGGATCGCTCTTCTTGCAGACTGTCCAATCACAAATCAGATGTACGAGGACACTGCACTGATTAAGGACCGCTCATTGGTAAATTCTCTCATCAGAGTGCTACAAACTCTGCAGGAATTCAACATCACCCTGGAGGCTTCTCTTGTCAAAGGTGTTGGTATCTAAACCAAACCATCTTCCCACCACTTGTACTTGGCCCGGATGTTCACTGGGTACCATTGAGAAGAATAAATAACCTTTTATATGCGAGAAGAGACTTGAACAAAGGGCATTTTCTGGCTTATATTAAAGCTACTGTTACATTTGCCATATATTAAGTGCAATGAGCCTTTCAAGACATGTTGTTATTTTTATCCTCAATGATGTTGCCATTAGATGTTAAAATATGTTTTCTATTATGAACCATGATTTTCACATTATTGACAATGACATACTTGTGCTATAATGTTTTATTCAAAGCTAAATATTTTCATTGTTATCTTGAACTGCTGACAATGGTTATATTTAAGGGAAAGTATGGATCAAAACTATTAATATATTTTCAGAGAAAAACAGTATTATTTTGTTAAGTCACTAAAATTGCTTGCTCTGTTGTCAATTCAGATTCCAATGTCATATCACAGAGCCTAAAGCAAATGATGTAGAAGTATGCTTTATAAGTATGTGTATGACAGGGAGGTTTGTAAAGTGGGAGATGATTCACCTACATAGGAAAATCTGTTACATTTTAGCCTTTATCTGAGAAATGTACAAGTATGCAAAGCTTTTAGATGGAATACTGTTAGCAGAGAAAATTATCATTCTTGCATGATAATAGGACTAACTGACTTGAACCTGCATCCAGTGATGGACAATATATTCAGCTAGATAAAGGAAAATACTGCAAGTCTTTGGTCTGTGTTTCTAGACACGAGTTCCCCTTGAAGTTGCTTGACTCAGCTTACTGTGCAAAGTGGATCACAGTAACAGCCTTCGTGTAAATACCTCCAACCATCATCCCAGCTCGTACACTACATCTGCCCTTTTGTCTGATGAGCTCCTGCTTTCCACATGAGCAGCAAAAATGACTGCTTTCTCACTCCTGATTTTGTTATCATGGTTTCTTGCTATGCAGTATCCACCGGAGAAAATTCAAGTTTCCTATTGGGGTGTCTTAAGGCATTTCCAGACCCTCCTCCGTTACATTTGTTGAACTTTACAGTGCAGAACAAGAGATTTAATATGTGAAGGACGTGTTTTCTGTGCCAACAACGTCTGGAATGTGTTGTACTCATCAGTGTATAACCCACACATCTTGGGAGATATATATTTTTGTTTTCCAATTCTGTTGTACATTTATTGACCTAGCTGTGTAATGTAGTGTTTACTAAGTGAGCAACAGTGTACAGTGTAAAAATATATTAAGAATCAAGCATCTGTAATGCATTAAAGTGGATTTATTCGTATAAGAGTTTACCTGTTGTGCACTACTATATTTATATTATCTGCTAAATGTGTTTTGTGCTGAATTTCTTACACAGTATAGGCCAAGCAGTTTAAATTCTATTAATGATTATATGGGAGATTACTTATTATAAAAATTATTTTGTAGTTGCAGCCATAAATCTATTCTAAACTACTTGGTTGCCAATTTGTGCTCTACTTTCTAATTAAAAACAAAAAACATTGCAACTATCTCATCTAGTCATAGTCACATTTGTGTCAAATAAATAATTTTAATGTAATACAGCAGTCATTTTATTGTAATGAATGTAATTGTATTTATTTGGATCCACAGTGGCAGCCACCAAAGTAGCAACTACTACTCCACCCCCACAAGTAAACATTACATCTAGTATGAAAATAAGAACACATTATATTAAAATGGTATTCAGGTAAGCATTTTCTTGTGTTCTGTACACTCACATTTGATAATAATAAACACAAATGGGACAACATTGCTTGAAAATTCCATACTTATAAAAATTATTAGACGGTTCACAATTTCGTTGTACTCTGTACAATTCCAAAGCCTATTCTTTGCTACACTGGCCTAATTATGCTCTCAGTTAAGGTTTACGAGAACTAGTCTTGAGCAGCTGTCGGTCAACTGACTGTTACTCCTTGCTGAAAGCGCTTTCTCAGCTGAGAGAATGTAAACAAACGCGTTCGCGCCATGTAATAAGCTGTTTTTCTTTAAAGCCTCTGGCGATGTGGGTTGTGGGAGTTTGAGTTTAAAAGGAGTCCGGAAACGACTGGAACAGCACAGCGTTTTCCCACTCTCTCACTACGATTCCCATCAATCACGTTGTCTGACGAGACCGTGGGGACCACGTTGATTGGTTGAATCCATGTTCAAACCCAACGGCTGCTCTCCTTATATGGTCCGTGAGCGCTCGGTCCTTTCATTACAGTTTTATATGCTAATGAGATGCTAATACCCAGCTGTATGCAGTAGTAGTAAGAGCATGCGCAGTGTGCTTCAAAAGAACACGGCGAAGATTCAAAGTTTTTGTTCAGTAAGTATACTGCTGTTTATCTTGTACAGAACTTAAATTTGTTACTTTTTGCTAATTTGTTATGTGCGAAGAGACTGATCGTAATGCATTGTACGTGTATCTTGACGTTTGCGGCTGTGGCGCGCTAACTGTACAAAGACCCGACAATGGGATAACGTGGAAGTGAACGAGAGCGTGGCGTGGTGGTGGTAGCCGTAACGTTAGCTAGCTAGCATGCTAACTGCTAACAACAATGAAGCGTATTTGGCGCTCTAGCGGGCAAAAGTTTGAATTTAAAGGGAAGGACCGCAGCATCACAACTTTTTGTGTTTTATTCCAATACTGCCAACAAACGGGTGTCGCACCAAGTTGATGATAATATGATGTGAACACACGCGTGTTACAGATATTTCTACGAATAGCAGCATAGCTTTTTGTTTGTTCACTTCAGAAAGCGCTGCTGCCCGCTTTTTGTTTCGAGTTCCACCATACATGAATACACGACCGTACATCGCATAACATCAACTGTTATTTTATTATTTTTTCTATCATAAATGTGCATGATATTCAATGTATTGACAACTCTTCAGAAAAGTAATTTAGGGATCGTTGGCGACGGTGAAAAGCTGTGTTGTGGGTGTCACGTTCCCGTGGCTCACCTCACGTTTACCGTGTGAGGTGTCTGAAAGTTTAGGAGCTTTCATCCTATATAATTTAGCTCTTGATTACCATGTTTATTTGAATATGCTCCTAATAAAATTAGACTGTAATATTAGTTAAATTGCTGTTATCAGTTTGCCACCATGGGTTGGCTGTAAGTTGTTTTTGACTCTGTTACTTTAATCAGTTGTTGTTTTTCCACGTTGCTTGGGCATTGCCACCCAAAAGACGCATTTTATACGGGGCATGGTCAGATTGTGGGTTTACAGTGCTTTAGTTAGATCTGTAACTGGTACGTGTGTACGTGTTGGGACCGCCCCCTCCTCACTAGTAGAAAGCACAAGTGTCTGCAGACATCCACGGTCCTTATGAGCGGGACCGGGACAATAACAACCGATCTTTGTGCGTTCTCAGGGTTTTGCTGTAGCACTGATCAACAAACGGAACATGTTTGGCTTTCACAAGTCAAAGATCTACCGGAGTAACGACGGCTGTTGCATCTGCAAGACGAAGTCTTCCAGTTCACGCTTCACAGACAGCAGTAGATATGAGGAGACGTTCAGGCTCTGCTTTGGGTAAATGCTTTATTTCACTGATAGTATGTGTCATTACGGAGGTGTTAGTCTCAAAGAAATAACTTGCTTAAAAATTAACAACTGTTCATCGCATTTACTTGTGTGTTGGTTTATTTGTTTAGGTTGTCAGAAGATCGTGTTGGAGACATTTGCAATGCCTGTGTGTTACTGGTGAAGAGGTGGAAGAAGCTGCCTCATGGCTCCAAGAAGAACTGGAACCATGTACGTGAAGACTGCACACAACGGTCACAATTATAGTTTTCTGCTTTTTAAGTTAAGGCTTTTAAGTGACTGGATGTTTTTTTTCCATTTTCATTTCTGACCTCACTCAGGTGGTGGATGCCAGAGCTGGGCCAGGATTCAAGATGACAAAGCCCAAGAAGATCAAGAACGGTGATGGAAAAAAGAAAAGCAAGTTAAGAAAGCTCCACAAACTTAAGAGACAAAGTAAGTTTTTTGTTGTTTTATTTATGTTATGATAATTAAAATGATATTAACACGCAGCCTGAATGTGTAGAGAGATTTGACAATTTGGAACACGTTAGTTACAACATTCTGATTCTTTGAAACAAATATTTAAAACATTTTTTAATATTTTATTATAAGTTGTTTTATTGTTTGGTCTATGAAACAGTAAATATGTCGGGAAGAGGTATAAAGAGCAAATTCTTCATTTTGCAACCACTAAAGCATAAAATCTAGCCTTTCTAGTTGAGTGAGACAAACTTTTAATTAACCTCATTGCTGCTTTAGGTGTCATTTTTAGCTCTAGAAAAATGCGCTTAGTTATTATTTTTAGGTCTTTTTTTTACCATTTTGTGACATTTAGTCAGTCTATGGTTTTAAGTTTTTATTTTTTTCTCAAGCAGACTCCGATGCACACAGCACAACGTCCAGTGTGTCTCCTGCCCAGTCTCCAAGTTACAGCAACCAGTCAGATGATGGCTCAGACATAGAGTCCAAACAGAGACGTTCGACTCCCTCCATCTTCTCATTCTTGGATCGTTCCTACTGGAAAAGGTGAGTTACTGCTCTTAGCTTTGTTGACAATGTGACAGGACAACTGTGTTAAACTGTATTTTACCTGTACTAGAAAAAATATATGTATATATATTTTTTTCTTTTTAGACAAAAGGTTTGCTGTGGGATTGTCTACAAAGGGCGGTTTGGAGAGGTGATTATTGACCCTCGACTTTTCAAGCCCTGCTGCAGTTCCAAAAAGCAGAAGACCCTTGTGTCCACACAAGCCGCTGCACATCTTCCAGACTCACTTCCTCCGCAGCTCCCAGAAGACATAAAAGAAACCTGGTGATTGTTTTTGTTTAATCCCCTCTAGGGTTATCCATGGCATCCACCAGGATTTGTCTCCAGTGGCAGACCTCCCCTCTAGATGAGTTAGATATTTCTTTTGTACCTGGCATTCCTTTTTATATGGGTCTTTTATAAAACTTGTATAGAATTGTTTTTTTTTTTAATATATAAAATGCAAAAAGGAAAAAAAATACATTAGTATTATTTATAGGATGAGAATTAAAATTTGTTATGATTTCTCTGGTCTCTGAATATAAATTGGTTTTAGTTATTTTGTTTTAAGTGATTGTGTTTTGTAAATATTGTCACATTTTCATACATATCAAGACTGTTCTATTTTTTTCATACTTTGTCAAATTGTAAGTGTGCATATGAAAGACACCAGCTATTTCTAAAACCAGCTTTTTGTTTTGTGTGTCAGTGGCCCTTCATGAAGTTGCTGCATTGTTTTTGTCCTGTATAGTTTCTAGTATAACAAAGGGCTATCGGTGACACCAGGGATCATTACTAGAACTGTTCTCTAATAATTTAATGAGCTTATAGATGCATGTAGGTAAAAACAAAACAGGGCTGGCATTTTCACAGCGTAAGCATGCCATGAGTTGGAAACACTCGCATTTAAATTTTTGTGCACATGGACCACATGCATTACATTCTTACTCCTTTTGGAATAACGAAATCAGTGCTTTTATTTCTCTTGCCTGGGCTCCAGTGAAATAACAGTGCATGCTGTAAATCAAACGTTTTTATAATGGATTTTTGTAAATACATTGTTTTGGCTCCTTAGATTACAGTAATGGAAAACCACTACTTCAGTAAACAAACTCTTGCAAATCTGAAATACGCTTAAAACGCTGATTCAGTTAAGTTTTATCACATTTTGACGTCTCGTTTTCTCAAGACACATTTGTCTAAAGGTGTTCAAGCCTGTAGCCTATGCTTTGTACAAAAATATGTGTAAACTACAGGGAAAGTTGATTCTTAATTGCTGCATCAATGTGTTATGTGTGTTTTATGGCATTCAATGTTCAGAAACTGAACACAGGAAATACATGATATGTTACAGTTACATTATAATAGAAAAGTGCTGTTTGAGAAAACATTTTTGTGATTGTCATTGTTGTGATTTATCTTCGGAAGCAATTGTCAAAATTTCAAACTATGCAGACATTTTGAATGTGAGAATAGCTCTGGGGCTGTCTGTCACTTTTGCTGTTACAGTGGAAAGTGCTGGATCCTTATTCAACCAAATTGGCTTGTAGAAAGCATTTGTTATTTCATTCAGCAATAATTTTATTAACATTTCCTTAATCATCAATTTGTAATTGTCTCAAGAGGTTTGTTGAAATGATCTCAGATTGCACAGTTTAGCTGTGGAATATACTGTATCTGAAATAATACTGCAGTGACAACAGTATCTTTTTTTCACACATAATTTTAACCAATCTCAAACTTCATGAATTGACAGGCAATGCTCTGTAAAGTTGCTTAATATATAAACTTCTGAGGTGGGTAGATAATGTTAAACATGTTTTATTATTAAAAGGATAGTTAACTGCTTCCTTTTAAGTTGGAAAATAAGCTTGTTTTATCCTAAGGGAGTTGCCATATTGTTTTTGCGAGGTACATTTTGGGATGTGAGATGTGCCTTAATGAACTGCCTGTTCTTTTCATTATCATTCTCATGTAATTTATATTTATTTATTACGAACTTGTTTTAACTGAAATGAGAAAACTGGTGTAGAGCCTTTCAAAACGTATGTTTTTTAATTTGTGCACTTCATTTGAACACGTAATGATTTTTCAATGCTTTTTTTGTATACTGTACCACAAAGTAGATCCGTATTGTAATAAAAAATTGAAAGAAAAATCCATTGCGCTTGTTATGTCTATACCCACCAGTAGGTGGAGAAAAGAGCCACATAGAAGAAAGTCTGTGAGGGTACATAGCATAATTGTTGCATGATGATGTGCTTTGAAAACAGCAGTGTGTACGAGATTAATGTGGTTCTTGTATAACGTGCTTGCGCGACGTTATAGGTTATTTTGTGCTATAAGGAGCTCAGCTAATTTATCACATAAGCAAAAATAATTGTGCCACGCTAAAAATAATTCTGCTGTATATAAATGTACACTTAGGGTAAAGTTACACTTTGTAACAGCTAAATCCGAAATTGAATGAAGTTGTGAACGTATTAAAAACTAAAGTAACTAACAGACATTAAAATCTGTTAGCTTAAAATAAAAAAACTCACTGATATATAAATAAGTGGTTAATGAAAGCTTATTTGAGCACATAATCTGAATATTTCGATCACACAAACTGTAAAATCTTTATAATTCATCAACCTAATTTATAAATCAAAATAATTAATAATTATTATTAATTTAAACATTTAAGTATATTAACTCCATCAACCACTATCTGTATTCTGCATGTTTGCTATAGTACATTGTTGTTGGTTTCCTTTTCTTACTTACTGTATGAGGTACTACAGACAGACATCAGCTGGAGACAAATATGCACATGTTTGTACATGCTCAATAAATCTGATTCTGGTTCGGATCACTCACACCGAGGAGATGCTTGAGGTTCACCGGAGAGGAAATGATGACGAGGAGACAACAAAACGTTAGACAGTTAGGGGGCGCTGTTCGTCTGTGGTTAACATTTGTGTTTTCATCTTTCACATTAGCTTATATGCCTATAAATAAATCATAAAATGGAGGCTGCCTCTGTTTCAAACGGCCGAGTCGGGGTTGAAGCGGTTACTAACGATGTAGCGTTCAAGCAAGCTCGGCAGAAGGAGACGGACGGACGGCCGAAGCACTCCCGAGGCCATGTTCCGTGTTCTAAGGTAGTTAGCCTTCATCCTGATGCTAACATTGTAGTCACAAAACATACATTTAATAGCTTAAATTAACTGCCTGTGGTGTGGTACGATTTGTAAGGCCTTTTTTCCTAAGTACAACGGGACTCAAGCGAAGATCCTAACTCCTTTAAAACAAAATACATTGATTGTACTTTAGATTCTGTGAAATGGGATTTTATTTTTGATCTAACCCGCAACTTGTTAGAAGCCAAATATTTTGAATTACAGGTCAGAGGCGGAAGAGAACGGCTTTATCACACGGATGCTCATAATGATGACACGAGAACCGATTCACTTATGTTGCCTAGCAACCCGTTGTTGGGCTCTAACGGTACTCTTGACGGACTAGCCTGTTAGCTAGTAGGTGGCTAAGTTAGCTAACCAACCGTCATTCAATTACTTTTTGGTATTATTTTGTGCATTCAGTATTTTACCTGTAGACGGTTGATATTGCTGTCTTTGAAACAAACACTAAAGGCCAAGTTTACAGAGTTAAGACTAAATTAAAGAGAGAGAAAACGAAAGAGAAACAAAATTACAAATATTTAACAAGAGACCTCCGGTCACAGGTTTCAAAACAAAAGTTCCTTCAGCCACTCTAACGTTGTGACGTTTTACGTAAAGCTACGACATTTCCGGTTGTGCACAGTCGATTTGCTGCATTAACGCAGCTTTCCGTCAAAAGCGGGTCTTCTCTCACATGCACGCGCGCGCACTCTCTTATTCTCGCTCTCTTTCAAAGACACAAACACAAACACAAACTCTCTCTCTCTCTCTCTCTCACACACACACACACACACACACACACACACACACACACACTTACTCACTCTTTTCTCTTTTCAAAAGCCTCTTGTGAAACAGATTGACAGGCTAGAATGAAAATGAGGCGGACGCTCGGTCACGACTTCAGTGCGTACGCGTCCTTTTGAGAAGACCTCTAAACTTGGATCATATCACCATGGGAGCTATTTGGGCTGCAAGGGACTTTTGTTTGTTTTTCCTCTTGTTAAATAGTCGCCAAAGCGCGGCGCTTCCAGCGATTCGAGGTGGGACTGTAGTGAGTCTGTGTGCATGTGTGTGTTGTGTTTTCTGTCGTGGATAGTGCTACTTTGCGCACGCTTTGAGGAGTGCGCTCCTGTTGTTTCGCCACTTGTGACTTTTGCATTTTCCTTTAGTTTCTAAGCGCATTTTCATACAAAATGACTGTTGCTGTGGGATTTTATGCGTGCCACATAGCGATATATTTGTAAAACACGTTTTCTTTTTAGTTTTACTTATTTACTTTCAGGTTAGTTTTCATTATTTCTTTTTATACGCTTGTTATTAGCGCTGAAGTTAAAGTTTTAGGGTTTATGAGTTACACAAGTTTTAATTCTCTTCTTTTTTAGCATTCTCACACAAACACGACAAACTCAGCAGTGCATATACGGTGAATGTCTAACACTCATTTGTTAGGCTATTTGAGTGTTTATTGGTAATGATGCATTTCCACAGACCCATGCGCAGATGGAAGTGATGGCTGTCACATCGATGCTATTTGTCAGACTACCCAAGGCTCGTACAAGTGCACGTGTAAAGCAGGTTTTAAAGGAGACGGACATCACTGCGAAGGTATCGTGTCTCCTCTTTAATTTTAATTAATGTGTGGTTGCCAAAACCATTTAAGTTTCAAAGTGGGACCTCGGGCTGTTTTGGCAACACGTGATAATACAGGATGGCATTTATAGAGCTTATATGTCTGTTATACCGACTACATGTTGGTATTTAAAACATCATAATTTTCTTTAATCTATTGTGGCAACATTTCTGAAGTCCTACAGAATCACACATTTGATCTCTCTCTACCCATGTATTATCACCATGTCACTTTAAATTATACACTTTTCATGTTCCTCTTGGCTAGCATTTTACATTTTATCTTTCCGACCAGTACCTGAGCATTGATTTGTTTGACTTTACTCCACAGACATTGATGAATGTGACTTGGACTACAATGGTGGTTGTGTTCATGAATGCAACAATATACCAGGAAACTATCGCTGCACTTGTTATGACGGATTCAATTTGGCACATGATGGCCATAACTGTCTTGGTAAGATCATCGCAAAACCAAGTAAATAATCTATTAGTGACAGACAGAGCTCTTGGGTTCATGTCTGTGTGTGTGGGCCTGGTCAGATTTTGAAACATGGTCCAGTACAAACAGTTTTGCTTTTGTTCCTCCGGTGATTTAAAAGATTTGCAAATATTTATGTCTATAATTTGATTAGAAAAATCTTTATTTACATTTGTAGATATTGTAAACACTAGATAAAACATCCTAATTCGCCTTATGTGAGTTATCAAAACTGTCATGGACATAACAAATGCTACAGCATTTTGTAAACACTGCTAATTAATGCATTATATCTGTCCTTTCCTGTAGATGTGGATGAATGCAAGTTCAACAATGGTGGGTGCCAACACACTTGTGTCAACACCATGGGCAGCTATGAGTGCCGCTGCAAAGACGGTTTCTTCCTGAGCAACAACCAACACACATGCATCCATCGCTCTGTGGGTGAGTATGGTAGCGCATGCACACTTTTTCTTTCTGTTAGTCTGGCTACACAGATACTGCACCTAAAGTACAATTCAAAATGACTGAAGTTTTTTTTCTGTATGACTCCCAAAGATCTGAATGTGTTGAAACTTTATTAAGCCAAACCTTATTTCTGTGTGCAAAAAAGACTTTAAAGACTTATGTGGCAGATTCTCCAGTATCCACTTCCAAAAGACTGATGGCGCAACAAGGGGTGACAGGTTCAAGCTGTCTCCTGTCACTGAGCTTTTATCTGCAGCAGCAACATGCTGTGGGAAAAGGATCCCAGTGTCCCTGAGAACAAAATAAGTTAATAACTGCAACACTCGCGTCTATGTGGTCTGTGTCACAGATTTGTCTGGAGTGTCTTTGTTTTGTCTTTCCACTCCATCGGGTCTTGACCACCCTTTTAAATCTTGTGGACCTGTCCACTTAACTGTGACCTGTATTAATGGTGCCTCAGCTCATCTACGTTTGCATAGAACTTTGTTCTCATCGGATGAACTTTGAGCACCTTTTACTCTGCTTACAGAATTCTGTTTTTTGCTATAGAAGTGATTAAAATAACACTGTGGTTTATGTTTTTGAATTGTGCAAGGCGCGAGAACAATCGGAATCTTTAAGGATGCCAGACTAATCTCTCAGTGTGTGTGCCTTTTGTGTGCAGCTGGTCAGTCACTGTAGGAGTGTTTCATTGTGTATCTTCTCCCTCTTTCTGTTCCAGAGGGCCTCAACTGTATGAATAAGGAGCACGGCTGCGCCCACATCTGCAAAGAGACATCCAAAGGGGGTGTGGCCTGTGAGTGTCGCCCTGGATTTGAGCTGGCGAGGGACCAGAGGGACTGCATCTGTATGTGCTCTGCAGCATAAAGCTAATTTGACACATCTACCTAGATACACACAGTTGGCTTCAAAACTGATAACTAACTTAATGGTTGCATGTTGTTAACCCTGCAGTAACGTGTAACCATGGAAACGGAGGCTGCCAGCATACCTGTGAGGACACAGAGAACGGCCCTATATGCAGGTGTCATGCCAGGTACACTCTGCAACTTGACAAGAAGTCGTGCGTAGGTAAGCAGAGTTTGTAAACTAAGATGGACGTAACTTAATTAATATGGGGAACATTAAATCATTTATCTCAAAAAGGTTTATCCAAAGCAACTGGACTCGTTCCAGTTGGAAACGTCAAGAAACCAAAGAAAGTGCAGTTGATTTGGATAAAACCCTTTGAGATAACCATGACCTGGATGACTGAGAACCTTCCCAGATATTAAATCATCTTAAACATAATGCAGCAGAGACATTGCTGAATGTTGTGCGTTAACATTAGAATTTTCTTCAACAGTCTCATATTCATTTTAGAGATATGTTATAGTTCTGGGGGTTCAGCCCCTACGTTGTTTTTTAATCTGACCTGCCAGTAGCTCAGTCATTTTAAACCCTATACTCACACACACACAGTATTAGCACAAACTCTACAGAGATACAAACATTTGCATTTGCAACATATCAAACTGAATTTTGGGGAGATTTATATAAAATGTAAAAATCAACTAGAAGGTTCCGATTTGATGTAATGATGCTGCCCTAAAAATCATAGAGTCTTAGATGGGTGTGAAATTTATTTCAGACACTGAAAACGTTTTTTTTAACTTAAGGTCCACTTACCACCTTTTTCCACATCTCACAGTCTTCCTCAGTGGATGGAGTTCTGAGCAAGACTGTGGCATGTGGTTGAAAGCACTGGAGAAAGTTGGTAAGTGAACCTTGAGTGATTTTTTTTTGGTTTAGCTTAAGCATTGTAGCTTCCAAAAAGAGTAGAAATTACCTGATAATGAAAAAAAACTAGAAAGCTAAATGCTATACCAGGTCGTTAACTCACTTTCTCTATATACCTTTTCATATCTCTTCGTGAACCACCCATCACCTTTGGCTGCTTTTATAAACAATGTTTACTATATGGGGATTCATGTTTTGGATGCTTGTTTCTCAGATCATATTCTAGTAGCTGCTGACTGTAAACTACACTTTAACCTTAGTAAAGCAGACTACTAATAAATAAACGCAGTAACTGGAAACATCTCTGTGCTAGTTCTCTTGTGTGCATTTTTCCACACAATGGTTATGAATGATAAAGATCTGCCATCAGATATTGGGTAATATCTGTCTCTCCAGCCAAGGTGTGTTTGTGTGTGTGTGTGTGTGTGTGTGTGAGGTCCAGGCGTATCACTATGATGTTGTCTCCAGATTCATTTTACTGATCTGCAGTGCTATCTGACGCGCTCCAAGCCACTACAAGCTAAAAATCTCAAGCGTAAACATGCATCCGGTTACTGAAAGGTGACCAACACAGACACAAAGCAGAGCTGAAGTCAACAGAAAAGTCACACCGGCTGTGTCCTGTATCAAATGTAATGGAATTTGTATGGATTTGCCAGTTCGTACTGCTAATGATTGTTTTTGTTTGTGTACCAGAACGAGACGAAGCCACCACTGAGCCCTCAAACCACAACGTCACATCCTTCACGGAGGTGGACAAACGGGTCAAACGCCGACTGTTAATGGGTAATAACTTCACACCTATATTCAGAACGCTGTGTTGTACGTGACAGCAGATTGAGCTGCCAAAAATTACTCCGTGTGTGAAAGTATATGTCTAGTAAACTAATGCATTCCTCAGTTTTTTGGAGCAAACTGTGAAATGACTGCACACTCGCTTTCTCACCCCCGGTGTCCAGCCTGAAAAATATGCATTTGTGTCTGTGTGGTACATTTCACGTTTTCTTTCCATATGGGAGGGGCAAAGTGTGAATCTTTGCTTCAGTCACTGTTTATATGATTGGGGGTTGCTCGATACATGTAGAGCATCGTATGTTTGGCTTTAAGTTCTGGTTTGTATTTAGATGTACATCCAAATGTACAGTTTAAAACCACGTTTTTCATCGGCATTATTACATGTATATGTGTAATATTCCATCTGCTCTTTTCCGTTTCAGTAAGCATTTAGTGTCTGATACTGAGGAATAAATGTTGCATTTTTCACCATGATGAGGGTCATTCTCACACATCGACAATGTTGGTTCATAACTTTAGAAACCTGTGCGGTGAACAATGGGGGGTGTGACTGCACCTGTAAAGACACATCCACAGGCGTGCGCTGCAGCTGCCCGGTTGGCTTCACACTACAGCCAGATGGAAAAACATGCAAAGGTCAGACTGCAAGTCCTCAAATGAAAACCTCGTCATTGCTCCTGATAAAGTGTAAAGTGTCAGGATGTCACCTGTTTCCCACAGATATTGATGAGTGTGAGCTTCACAACGGCGGCTGCGACCACTCCTGCAGGAACACCATCGGCAGCTTCGAGTGCAACTGCAGAAAAGGATTCAAGCTGCTGACAGATGAACGTTCCTGCCAAGGTACAAATGACTCCTGGCTTCTCCTGTTTGTTTCCCACAAATACCCTCATGAATTTAGCAGCAAATTAATGTTTGTGAAGATATATCAGGGACAGTATGATACAAAGAGGGTTTCAGACACCTGATGCCCATACTGTATGTACATCCTCTTTAATAGATTCCTTAATGTGATTTAGAAAGTTTATTGAACATATTTATGTAGATGTCTAGTTTTTGTTATATTATGTAATAAAATACATATATTGTTGGGAATGGGGCTATTGTTTTTGTTTACTGCTCTTACTAATGCAGTTACAGTTAAATTAAAAACACAGCTTTTTTTGTAATTACCAAATGGGGAAAAAAAGCAATAGTACTGTTACTGTGCGTTACTGTTTTTCTGTGATGTAGCATAATGTGCATTACATTTTACTGAGTGGCATATGGCATCAAATGCAAACGAGTGTCTGAGGTGGGAAATCCCTCTTGAAGAAGATTGCAACTGACTGCCCTGCTATTATGTCATCTGCCTGATTTTGATTACAGATATAGATGAGTGTTTTTTTGAGCGGACATGTGATCACACGTGTGTGAACTCCCCTGGTGGTTTTCAGTGTCTGTGCAACAAAGGCTACACCATGTATGGACTGGCCCACTGTGGAGGTAGGACCACGTTGGGTGGAGGGAGCTACGAATAACAACTTGAGCATAACACTTGTGTGCCCATTTCAGAGACGTGTTACAAACGTGAGTGCATGCTCATTGATGTGTTGTACAAAAAACGACCATGAAATTCCAATAATGATCATTCTTCTTTGTTATAGATATAAATGAATGCAGCGTGAACAATGGTGGTTGTGATCAGGGTTGTGAGAACAACATGGGTGGATTCGAATGCTTTTGCCATCCTGGCTATAAACTACACTGGAATAGAAAGGACTGCATTGGTAAGCCAGGACCTCTTCATGCATTAGACGCACATCTGCTGAGTGGTGTTGTCCTTTTAGTAAGTTATGTATAATATCCCACATTTTGGATTGAAAGTTTTGGAATAAAAACAGGAGATACTTTGAATTCTCTTTCCTTTTTTTCTTTCTCTGGCTTGATTTTCTTTTGCTTGAGTGTGATGAACATCCAAAATTGCTACATTACTGCTCTCAGGATGTTTTCACGCATCATCTTTATGCACCTGGTCCTGACTGTTGCAATCAAAAGTGTGTGTTTTTTTTTTACCTTGGAGTTTTGTTGTGGTTTTTATCTAGAGGATGACAGTTTACCTCCTGCAAAACCTCCCTCTAAACCTACCTTGAACTGTAGTAAACAGAAGGGAGGGGACCGCTGCTTCCTGACATGCCAGTCCCAAGTTCATATCAGTAGTGGTGAGTGGATTGAAACGGTTCTAACTGAATCTCACTAGATAAGAATAAATACTTTACAGTATTGTCTAATGTGAACAACTACTGTACATAAACATAATCCATAACATAGCAGTCATGATCAGTACAATTACATAAAAGAGAACTTTTTCCAGACATTTGTAAAACAGTATGATATCCTTGCTATATCATGAACAACAGATCATGGTCATACGTTAGTGACATGATCTACAAAATGTTTCCAAATCAAATACTGTTACAAAAGAAATTATTTTGGTTTGTTGAATATTTGCATTTGAGACTTTAACATGCAGAACGGACACAAACAGGTTGGGTTTAAATCTTGCTTTCTCCGTGACCTCAGACAGACAGCAGCGTGTAATGGTTAAAAATGTTTTGAGACATAATGAGGCCTGTGTCTCAATCAGTCCACCATAAAACATGTCAGACATGGTAGCTGCTGTGCAGTGAAAAGATTAAGTTCATAATGCAGATTCACATCTTCCTTTATAAACACCAAAATGAAGACATACATATCGATTAACCATGACTATGATTCATTGTAATGGACTTGTCTTGAAAATGGACGTCAGGAAAGCATAGAGCAATGAATCCTATAGACTGGAAAAAAAAAATATGTATGACACGTTCAGGTGACTTGGTATGATACAGCTCGAGCATGTGCAGCCTTATGTCTTGATACGACTTTGCTCACATGACTTTATTTTGCTAAAGTGACTTATAAACTATGTTAAAGGAGACTAACTCAAAATAAGTCAAACTATTCTACATCTAGTCGTCAGTCTGCAGGGCAACTCTTCGTGTTGCTACATGCTTCCTGTTTGCTTTCTTGCTTGGCTTTTGTGGCCCGAACTTTTGTCTGTGTCAGTCTGTGTGTCATGGCCTCTTGTGTGTTTTCAGGGACAGAGGATTCCTATACAGTGACCTGTGGAATGCCTTTGCCCTGCATGGCTGACGCACAAAAGAACAACAGTGGCTTGTATTGCTTAGGCAAGTAAAAAACATCCCAGATGTACATCCATCTTTACGCTCTGCTGCACAAAACAGTTACTCTGGAACAATCCTGTCTTTCCATGTTTTCAGTAGATCATGACATGATTTTCCATACCTCTGTCCTGCAGGTCCAGAAATAGCCAGTGTTCCACGTATAAAGACCACAGCCACTTTTAAGTCTGGCACGGCAAAGTGCAACCTAAAGCGAATTCAGGAGAAGCTCAAGGAGAGCTTAAACTCAGCACACTCAGGTACAGAGGTTGCCACACAACAAGACTAACAAAGCCTCCCAACACAAGACAGATTACAGATAGACGAGGAATAAAATTAGAGCTCCTTCATGTTACTGGTTAAAAAACATTCAGGGTTTACCAGGGCCTGCCAGCATCTAGAGACACAAACATTAGAAGATAAAGCAGACCTGAAGGCTGCTTCAAAGTAAACCAAAAACCAAAGGCAAATGTGAAAAAAAGTTGTGGTGAAGTTGATGTGGTTTTGGGTGTCTTGAATGTCTCAGCGCAGGACTTTGTCTGGCAGTGACAGGAGAGGATGTAATTAGCCATAGCATGCCTTTCAGTTGGGTCTGACCTGGCCATCAATCACAAGGATTTGGGATAGTGGGACTGTTGTGCTTCTCCACAGGTTTTCAGCACGGTCTTTTACGTCCCTCACAGACAGCGAAAGACCACACAACTTAGTCAACTAGAGGACATTTGTATTGATGTTATGTGTTGAGCATCACATTGTTATTCTCCTTCCTAGTCTGCATGTGCCTGCTCAGTTTTCTGTAATACATTTGTGTGTTGTATGTGTGTGTCTGCTGGCTGTGGTGTTGTCATGGGGGGTTGCTTGTCTCCCATGTCCACAGATAGCAGGTTCCTCTTCACTGAAAATATCCAGTTCAGCTATGTGAGCCTGCGCTGCACCTCGTCCGGACTCAGAATGCGCAGCCGCCATGGCAGGAAAGCTGGCGAGGAGTACGGCTCCTCGATCACAGCTGAGTTTGAGCTGGATGTGAACCTAGAGGAGGTAACAGGTTGGTCTCTCTGTGCTTCCTGCCTGTGAGCTTTGCCCGTCGTTCTCTGCCTCTCTGTTTCTCAACTGTCTGTTTGTCACTAAAACCATACTATTAAAGTATCTCCTGTTTTGACGTGACTATGGTGGTGGTGGGCTCTGGGTTCGGGGCGCAAGGTTGAAGTGTTCTTGTTGATTTCCTTCGTGGCACTGTGTGTTTTGTTTTTAATGTGAATGCCTAGAAAAGCATGAATTCACACTTTACTATGGGTGTGTCAGATTCAATTCTGCTTTGGAAACGGTTATTGTATCAGGTGCTTTTCTCAGCAGAGAGCTGTGATCTGAACTGTGTGCGCCGACGCTCAGAGAAGAGGCTGAAGAAGACCATTAGGACCCTGAGGAAGTCCATCAACCGGCAACAGTTTCACCTCCACTTTGCCGGATCTGCTTATGAGATATCCAAGAATCTGGGCCAACTGGCAGAACTGCCAGGACACTGTGCCGCAGGACAGGTGCTTGTGGGCAGGAAATGTGGTGAGTTTGTGTGTTTACTACATTGTTCTACATTGTTTAATTTGTCATTCAAAGGAGAAACCAAGGCAAAGGTCAGGACTCGCACTATTCAGCCAGATATTTGACCTAATCAAGGCAGTGATGCCTGTGTCTTGGCTGTGGGCACACAGTAGACTCAGTCATGACTCTAAGCAATTGTAATGGTCCATGCCAGTGAGATATATTTAGACAGGCTGGTTTAATGATTGGATTTGGAGCAGGTGTTGGCCAGATGAGTGCTGTATTTGGTTTGCAGACATGCTGTAATGAGCAATTCGGAGGCAAGAGGGAGTTTGCGTGGAAGAACAGAGAGACTGTTGTTGGCCCTCCAAACTGTGAGATCTCCCAGCATCTCTCTGGCACAGGAGTGTAACATGAGGTCTGGTGGCTGGTCTCCTGGTAGCTGTTGCCCCTCTGTTGGGTTTTATACACAATTTGTGATGGGGAAAATGTTCATTAAATACGACCGCACACTGTCTGCATTAGGGAACTGAGGGCTAGCGTGTGTTTTCGCTGGCTGAGCGCCCCTAGTTTAGGGCCTCACAGTAAGTTTGCTGACTGCTCACAGCGGCTTAATAACAGTGAGTGGAAACTGGAGTGAATTCCGCCTGCTATTAGGTAAAAAAATGTAAAATATTCTATTGCGTATTTTAATTAGTACATGCATATGTTTAGCATCACGGTTTAATATATTTGAACTTGTATGTAGTGTTTTCCCCTTTTGAGTATGACCACTGCATGTGTCATCATTCATTTGTTGAGGTAATGCTTACTGCATATTTCTCCCTGTAGCACCATCTTTCTCACCCCTACATTAACATCAGTGTTGTTCAGCTGTGCTGACATGATTTAAATCTAAACTGCCCGTGTCTATTGTTTCTATCTTTCAGTAACACAGGTCTTAAGTGTCTTGATTCCTTAACTCCCCCGCTACGCTTTCAGTTCAATATTAAGCAGTCTATTGGCCATAGCAGGGGTGTAGACATGTAATTTGGGAGGGGGGAGCCAAAGTGGGCTGAAAGGCATTCTTCTTAAACTCTAGCTCTTTAAAGGAGCTATATTTTTGCCCTCCTCCCCACCTCCTGCTCCAGCTTATTCGGAGTGTAGTTTAGTCCTTTTCAGTTGGCCCACTCCATTGAAAAGCCTACTTGGGGCTTGTCCTCAGTGCCTCACACTGCATTTGGAGGAGATATGTTTCCACCTCTGTGCACTCTTTAAAGAACTTCTCATCTGAAGCCGTCACTAGATGCTGTTTCTGTTAACATAGATTGTGCAGATTATATTTATGTAAGACTGAGGAGTGAAACAGTTACAGTAACGATACAGAGATGCTGTGAATGGTCCACGCTTTCATTTATTGTCCTCAGTTTGTTTGCGTGTTTGTTTTAAAATTGAAGATTCTTAGGAAGTGCTGTTGATTCAAGTTAGCAGTTTGAGTGCTGCCCCCCTGCCCCCCAGCTGGGGCCACTTTGCATGACCCCCAGCCACTAAACTGCTAAAGAGAATTGACTTCAGCCACACCATGGGAATCAATTAGCATCAGCTGTTTGGGCCTCCACTTGATGGGTGCAAGCAGTGATTGGCCCAGGCAGAATGGGGGGATTCAGAAACCTGACCCCTTTTATTGGGTTCAGCGCCTTACTACTGTGATACCGTAGTGTTTTCCTATGTCATCAAGTAGGCAAAGACTGGGGACTTGAATAGAGGTGAAAGGTCTTTTACACCTCTTTGGGGCCATCAATTCGAGGACTCTATAGAACCGTTCTTTGCATTTGAAAGGCTTCAAGGTTTTTTTCTTTTTCACTCTCACTTTCTCTCTTCCCTCACTGCTTCCCTCTGTCAAATAAAAGCTGTTAGAGGGACAATGCAGCGATGGCTCCTCATGGTCTTTCAGAATAAACAATAGGCTTCAAAAAATGAAATGCTCTTGAGAGAATTACATTTTCACTCTTTAGAGAAAAAAATCTAACAATTTGCTGAGCAGCATATAATTGATCCACGGTAAAGCTTTTGTGTGTTGTGCTTTTGGAAATGGTGGTTTCTTTACTTACAGGCTGTGGTAAAGGCCCATGATTTAATTGACTTATTCTTGTGCGAGATCAGCTTCAGTTTTCAAGTCAAGTTCTTAAAACCATCAGACAGATGCCGTAATTCCCAAATTAATTACAGACATCACGCTGAATGGGAAGAACCAAAGCAAAGCATTGCTTTGGTTTCTTTAATCAAGTCTTTGCACTTTGGTGAGATTAGAGGGAATCATTCTCTTTGATTTGCTTCTGTGTTTGCTTTTAAAAGAGGTGAGGGTTCTTATGGTGGTATTAAAAGTTTCTTCCTGATGCATCTATGTGAGGATCTGGACGTGTCAGATGTAGATTTGCTGCACTTTTATCTCAACGACTTTGTAGTTTTCAAACATAATGCTGAGCGTTTGTACACATGTCTGTGTGCATTTGTTTATAGTGTGAGTGTCTTGAACTGTTGTGAAAGACAGCGAGGTTACACTGGTACAAATTAAGCACACAGTTTTTTTTATAATATTATTGCATGTGATAATTTCTGCCATTAACTAAAGCCATTATTGTCTTTATATATGCTGTTGTTTGGTTCTCTCTTAAAGGTTGTGGTGCAGGTTAGTACCTCTAAACCTTCAAAGGAGTTGAGTCGTGAGTCTTGAATAAAGGTTTGGGTGCTTTATAATACACCAGTAATCTTGATGTATCTTTTTTCTGAGTAGTTTTCTGCTTACTGACTCTCACTGATAATCAAATGTTGTCGGAGCAGATATAAAAATGTAACATTTTGAAAATACTGTGGGTAAAAGCAAAAACAATGTAATCATATTTGGGAGATCTTAAAGCAAAAGGTATGTTGTAGGAGGTACACCAGTGAGCATAGCTCACTATAACCTGGTATACTACTTATTTTACCCTCATCAGCACAGCGTACACCCAGCTGTACCACTAAACCACACATTATACTCACAATGTTAGTACAATTCAAGTTCTCAAAACATTCAACAGGCTGAGCATTTGATCAAAATGAGTTGATATCTTTGATGTGAACAGTCAACGGGCTGCTCTGCTCTTCAGTGTGTTTATCCATTTCAAGTACGCACATGGTCCTGTTTTATTACACTCTGGCAACTGGGCGGCTGTATTTATAGTGTAAATCTCTTTTGTGGTTAGGACTGTTTGATTATGGGTAGCCACAGGGTGTACTGCTATATTTGTTGATTCGTGTCTGTTTTCATTGTCTGTATCCCTTCTAATGGTTTTTGTAGTAGTAGGCCTGACACTTATCTGTCTGCTAAATTGATGGAAATTACAAGCTCAGGCACATCCGTCTGGTTCCGGAGTCTCATCTTAGGTGTTAAGTGCTTGATTTCACCATCACCAATTAAATTTAATCCCGTTTCCATATTACTATCGGGTTTTTGAAAGGATTATAGACATGTTTATTTAGAATATGTATTTAAAAACGCGACTCACCACTGCACTAAGACAAAGCTATCATCTCTCAGAGACATGACACAACACCCACAAGCTCGCAACTGTTTAGAGAAACATACACAGGCTAAAGTGTTAACTTAAAATGTCAGGAGCGCACCTGTGTGTGCGAAAAATCATTGTCGTAATAACTTTCCATCTTCCCATATATATCCTTCCCTACTTCTCTGTTAGTAAGCTGCAGCGTTGGAACTTACTACGATGGGGATCAGGGAAGGTGCGTGTTGTGTCCACTTGGGACATATCAGGATGAGGAGGGACAAATGTCTTGTGAGGTCTGTCCTGGACCAGATGGAAGAGAAATCTCCAAGGTGGCTGGAGCTCGGAACATGTCGGAGTGTGGAGGTAAGACACTGTGTCCAACAAACAAACCGCCTCTTTTGTAGAAGTCACATGAACACTACCTTTGTCATTATGAATGTATAAATAAACATGTTTATCAGATTAATGGATGAAAAACCTCCCTCATAATAACTCCACTCTTCTTCTCTTCTTTTTATGGTCACTGGCACCAAAATATGGGAGCAGATCCCAATCAGTCCACAAAAAGTCCTCCACATAAACTATCATGGTCTTGCACAGTTAGATATCTGCTGGGTTGTAAAAAGTGTAATAACCATAACAACATTAGAAGGATGTACAAATATGAATGGATTATATTTATGTTACCTTTGGACAGATCCCGTCAAGCTGTTTCCCTGTGTTTCCAGTTTTTGTGCTCACTGACTGCTGGCTATTCTATTAAAGATCACAGACATATTTCCTTTTTTTAGGAAATAAGAAGTCTAATTTCGCTTTTAGAGTTTCCCCCAGTTGGTTATGATCACAGGGTAAGTTACTAGTGCTTTTTACAATGATCAAAAACTAATCATTTAAAAGTGCACAAGAGAAAAGAAGCGTAATATAAAAGGTTGAACAAATAAACAAAAAAGCACTAAAATGAAAAAGATACAGAAATGTAAATAGCAGGCACACAGGAAGTGATGGTGCCTCGATAAAGATCTCACACCGGCAGATGTTCTGCTTTGTGTGAAGCCAAAGAAGCTCGAGCTTAGATGTGGAAGATGTATTTGAATTCGAAAGGTGAACTCTGTCTCTTTCAGTTCCAAATAAAAGCTGAAGGAGCCTCCATGTTTTGGTCTCCTCCTGTGTTGTTATCGCAGTCACTTTCCAGATCCCATCTCCTCTGACAGACTAAACAAGGAAAGCTATCAGCAGACTCCCACTGGCACCTAGATTGTATTAGTCATCCGAGAGAAACAGTATGTGAGAGGAGGTGCACTCTGAGATGGCATCACTCCATTACCATTTGCTTAAGCTTTGCTAAAGGCTCTTATCTTAATGGAAAGGAGAGTGTTTTATGTTGCACGCGAAACATAGCAAAAAAGCCTTGAAACGAAACCAAACTCCATGTGGTGCAGCACATGAGATAATGATGAGAAAATGTGTCTGTGTGTAACACTCTGACTCATTCCAAATGCTTGTTTGTGGTTTGTTCAGGTCAGTGTCCCCCAGGTCAGTACTCCAGTGATGGCTTCATCCCCTGCCTGCCCTGTCCTCTTGGAATGTACCAGCCTGAGGTGGGCCGTACCTCCTGCTTCCCCTGTGGAGGGAACCTGGTCACCAAGCGCGGTGGTGCTGTTACGTTTCAGGAATGTGAGACCAAAGGTGGGAACGTGTCTTTGTGGTGTTTCAAAATGCAGTGGGAGATAAAATGTTTTCACTTGACATAACAGTTTTGTGATGTTACTGAATCTTTGAAGCTGTTGAAGGTGTTGAGAGGAACTCTGCTGCCCCCCTGTGGCAAATAATAATAAAACATTTATTTTACGTAGCACAGTGTGACATGTAAAGAGGAAAAAAACAATATAGCACTGTGTAAAATAGAGGTAATAAACAAAAACAGAGATATTAGAGGTGAATAGGTAACAGCATGGCAACTTCGTGTTGCATGGTAAAACGGGAAAGTCACATTATGCATTATTTATCCAAATACTGGTCCACGAGTTGAGTTACAAATTCACTTCTATCATTGTCCTTGTATCTTGCAGTCCAGTGTTCTCCGGGACATTACTACAACACAAGCACACACCGCTGCATCCGCTGTCCCACAGGCACATATCAAGGGGAGTTTGGCCAGAACTACTGTGTTGCCTGCCCTGGAAATACCACCACAGACTTTGATGGCTCCACTAACATCATGCAGTGCAAAAGTATGTGTATCTGTATGGAGCCTCTGGAACATCTGCACATTTAGAGTGAAATGCTGTAACCTGAATTCCAGAACATTTATCTTGCTGCATTACGAAAAACAAACGTTGTCATATCTGTGTCGCTTCACAGACCGACAATGCAGTGGAGATCTGGGAGATTTTACTGGTTACATCGAATCCCCTAACTACCCGGGGAACTATCCAGCCAATGTTGAATGCACTTGGATCATAAACCCGCCGCCCAAACGCAGAATTCTTATTGTTGTCCCAGAAATCTTCCTGCCCATCGAGGACGAATGCGGGGACTACTTAGTCATGAGAAAAAGCTGTAAGTTGTAAATGTGTGTGTATTATTTAACCCATTGAGCCTGGTAGCTCAATGGGTTAAGCGTCAGACTGGGATGCAGGAGGTCGTAGGTTCAAATTCCGTCTGACTCCTAATCCATCCATCCTACCAGGTGTGTCCCTGAGCCAGACATGCCTTGTAAGTCGCTTTGGATAAAAGCGTCTGCCAAGTAAAGTAAAGTATTAACTAGCAATTAGCTGGCCACCAAGAGGCTAACCTAATGGGATATAGGGTTAAGACTTGTTGGAGTTTGTAACAGTGAGATTTAAAATTCTTTTTAAAGTCAACATAATTTACTCAGAAAGGGCAGAAAGTGTTTACATGCCAGTGTGTGCAAAGCAGTATAAATGTATTTCTCTATTACTGGCCCTAAAATGACAATGACAATGGCAGGTTGTCATTGTCAACTGCGTCACTTTTTTTGGCTGAGCCTGACTGGACCCCGCGGTCTGTGGTCCAGCCACCAAGCGTTCGCCGGTGAGCTCCCGCCCCGGGCCAAGCTCCAGGGTGGGGCCCCGGGTACCCTTTCCCGGGCAAGGGAAACACCGCTCCTTGTTTTTTGTTTTCCATAGGGGTCTTTTTGGATATTAACGAATAGTAAACTAATTATAGAAACCATTCTCTGCGCTCATGTTGTTTCTTCACAGCCCTCTCCAACTCTGTGACAACATACGAGACTTGTCAGACATATGAACGTCCAATCGCTTTCACTTCCCGCTCGAAGAGACTTTGGATACAGTTCAGGTCTAACGAAGGAAACAGTGGGAAAGGCTTCCAGGTGCCTTATGTGACATATGATGGTGAGAAGTAATACAATGTTTTTTTTCTGTAGATGTTGTTTATTACACAAATCACACAAACACTAATGAGATGTTGGTGGCCTTTTATTTTTCAGAGGACTACCAAGAACTGATAGAGGACATAGTCAGGGATGGACGATTATATGCTTCAGAGAATCACCAGGAAATTCTCAAGGTATCTGAATTTTATACCTTAACTGTCATCAGGTTGTTGATATTATTCTGCATTTATATTAAGGCGATGTACTGGACGAAAAGTCAAAATGTATAAATATGTTGTAACTGCATAACTCATTAGTACTTTGTAAATACATTTCTGTTAATATGATTTACATAATTTCATTTTAGTTTTAGTCATATCACCATTTAAGAAAAATGTGAACAATACTCTGCAAACAGACATAAATGGATTATTACATGAACAACATACAGCAAGAAGAAAAACAGCCTTTCCTCGAGAGCAGTTAACAGATAATGACAAGCAATAAATGTTCCTGAGCAATATCAAACCAAGAAGCTTATTGTAGTTATTATTTATTATTATTTTTACATGTATTATTATCTTCTGTTAGTAGAATAACTAACTATGTCCATTCAGTTTCAAAAAACTCAAACTCTAGTTTACATTAATATTTCTCTTCACTGTGAGTCAGTCTAGTATTTGGATCCAGTGAGCTTGCAGTGCCCTCTGTAGGCTGTGTTTGTCTATTGTATGACATTTCCTTTGCTCTTTATTAATGGGTTTCATTTTCTCATCAGGATAAGAAGCTCATGAAGGCGTTGTTTGACGTACTGGCTCACCCACAAAACTTCTTCAACTATTCAGCACAAGAATCACGAGAGATGTTCCCTAAATCCTTTATTCGCTTCCTGCGTTCCAAAGTGCTGAGATTCCTTCGCCCTTAAAATTTGATTTGTAAAAGCTTAGATTGGATACTACAGACACAAAAGCTGTTTGTTATCCAATGACACACTTAAGGATATTCTGTAGTTATCTGTTTTCCCACAGAGTGATACTTGACTTAACCACACACTGACTGATATGATCATGAGGACAAATGGACCAGTTGAAAAAGTGAACTTTAACAAGAGCTTTAAGATGGAGAAACGTGGAACAGTGCAGAAACAAATCAGGATGCCTTCCCTTTGGAAAATTGGAAACATGTTTAATTAGCAGCAGAAGAATTGTAACAACTTTCCTTTAGATTTTCAAAGTTATCATCTCAGGATTTAAATTCTAAGTGCAAATCTGTGTATTTGAATATTGCTAAATATTGTACATGCTAACATTATGACTTTTGCTAATAGCATTGTAATGAAAAACAAATACAGTAGCTAAGCAGATATATGCTGAATTTCAGTATCTAGTTTTAACATAGACAACTTTCACAGCTAGAGATGAATTGTTGACAAAAATACTTGGATACAGTATAGCACAAATGTTTTCCTGGGGACACTAGCACTACTGAAGAAGTAGTGGCACTACGAAAGCAATTATTCTGATGAATGTTTTGTATATGATGTAAAAAGTTTTAGGTGAAACATTAATGTAATGTTGTAACTACATACATACACACTGATAGTGTAGCATTGCTGCAGTTACTGCTGCCCCAGGGCAACTAAACTAAAACTGTTAACCCAAACTTTGGACAGCGACTTTTATGCAAACATGCGACATCTATCAATTCACATTTTGTTTTGTGAATTTGCTACCAAAGACTCACTCTGCCTAACCTCAGAGAACTGGGAGTGAATTTAAAAGTCCTGTAAAATACAACTGAATAATTTTACCTGTTTTAGATGACACATGTATGTATATTTTTATGGTTTTGTACATCAAATATGCTGTAAATAAAGATAGGAAACTTACTATTGATGTTTATTTTTGACATACACGCACTGCTCTATTATAAACATAAACAACTAATCACTAGTTATATAAGTTAATCATTATTCATTATAAATTAGTACAGTATTTACGTACATCATATCCTATGTAAGTGATCTGGAAAAGTAGGGAACTAAACTGAAGTTAAAGTCTGCAATCACCGCATTGCACCGTTATGTCTCTTAACGATCCGCGGACCGTAGGTTGTCTACCAGACTATTTACGATTATAGCAAACTAATGGGTGCGTTTGTTTTACAGAGTTACTCGACAAGTCACTGGCGGAGCGGGGTGCACGATAATGGAATATTTTCTCGGGCTTTACTTAAAGTACTTAATTTATTTAAAGTTAAATAGACACATGCCCATATTTACAAATGAAACAAAAAAAAAACCATCTTCTTAGCTAAACATGAGGTTATCGGATCTTTCACCGCCCGCCGGAACCCGATGTGTTTATGTAATCAAACGTACCCGGAAAACCGGAAACAGAGAGTCAGCTGAGGCTGTTTATCCGGTTTATGTCTGACTTAGCTTAATGGCTAACGTCTGCATTGGATAGGGTTTAATTTGCACTGCGGGGGTGTTTGTGTAAAGAGCTAAACGATTGTTCTTTGGAAAGTGAAAATCTGCAACAGACTGTAAAGATGAAGTCTGTGTTTGTTCTTGAGATCTTCTGTTTGGGATGTTTTGTGCTGTTATGTGAAGTGACGGCGAAGGTAAGGCTAATATTAGTTAGCTATGTTAGCTAACAGTAAAGAGAAGCGTCGTAAAGCTTAGTAAATGTAAATACTTTATCTTTAAATCTCACCAAATGCCAATGATCTACACAGTATTTACATATAGTTAAATACATACAAAAAATGTCTATGAGTTTGATTGTTCCTAACACGATCAGAAACGTCGCCTAATGAACTGGCAACGGTGTGACTACTGTGTAGGCTAGTTAACTTGGTCTTTGGTTGACTGAATTTAATGAGGACGTAAGTAATACAATAACAATAAAATAATAACAATGGTTAATACGGTATATAAATTGTAATTAACATTCCACTTGCTGCATTCTTTGGAACCTAGACATTCTATTGTTCTTCTGTTATTGACTTGTTTCTTAATTTAGGGTGTTATTGTAATTTCTTTATTGTGTTCTTTATTTATTCTGTTCTTCTTTCTTCATATTTCTTACACTTCATAGGTCGCTGTTAATCGTACAAGCATTTCACTGCATATTGTACTGTGTATGATTGTGCACGTGACAAATAAATCTGAATCTGAATCTGAAAAGTAATAGCCAGACCAAAGAAACAGATTTAAAATATCTTTATATATATATATAGAATAGAATAGAATGCCTTTTCTTGTCACTATACGCAAGTACAATGAGATTCAAAGCAGTTCCTCTCGCGCAGACAGACGTTCAACAATAATAATCAGTATACAAAAAAGTAAACAGTAGACAGATGGTGCAGATGTTGCTTCATATACACATGGGAGCCTACTGATAAGTCAAACTGAGCACTGAGAGCTTAGTATGACATTGTATCGGTGTACACTCACCCTCAGTGAGAGCACTGAGGGTGGTGGTATTGCACATAAATTCAGCCGATATAATATATATATACATATATCTTTAATGTATCAAAATTAGAATAAGAAATTAGATGCAATGCTCCATTTCATAATGATGCATGCTGTATGTTTTGATTATAATTTCTGATTAATCATTTATCAGTACAGTTTAGTTTAATCCTCTCCACTGTCAGCCTACAGTAAAAGCATGCATCACATGTTAATGAAAATATCTGTATAGGTTTTTTTAATTTAAAATAACAGAGCACAACAAATGGGTAATGATTTAGGTTCCGAATTAAACAGTGACAGAAGTTGTGTGTGTTTGTTTGTGAAGATGAAGAAGGTAAAAAAAACACACAGGAAAACAAATCTTATTTCCCTGTTTCAGAATGCTGAAGATGTCCGTTGTAAATGCATCTGTCCTCCATACAGAGATGTCAAGGGGCAAATCTACAAAAACAATGTTACTCTCAAAGACTGGTATGTTAGATTCTGTGCCACTACGCTTCCCTAAATTACATTTGCTGTATGTTTCCTACTCGCTACTGGATTTTTAATGTTATTTTTTTTCAGTAACTGTCTCCACGTTGTTGATCCCATGCCGGTGGATGGAAAAGATGTTGAAGCGTACTGCTTACGTTGTGAGTGTAAATATGAAGAGAGGAGCTCAGGAACCATTAAGGTATGCTGAATTTCAAATATGTCTCTGCAAGAAAAAGTTTTGGGTTAATAATTTAGTTTTTTAATTTTCAGTTTACCATCATAATGTACCTCTCCATTTTGGGCCTGCTACTGCTTTACATGGTTTACCTGACTCTCCTGGAGCCCATGTTGAAGAGACGTCTGTTTGGACACTCGCAGCTTATCCAAAATGATGATGATGTTGGGGTATGTGTCCTTATTAATATTACAGCTTTGCTGCTTATTGTGAGGAAGTACAGTGATGTTTTATGTTATGGTAGTTGACTACCTGCTCTGAACTCTGTATTCTCCTAAGAAATGTATGTGTGTTAAATAACCTCCATTTTCATAAAACATCATGGGTCATTTTCTTTGTAAGGTCTAAAAAACAGCTGGTTAACACAGCTATAGTTCTGCTAAAACATATCCCGGAGGTGATCTGAGGGTTATCTGTTAAATACAATTCTATAAACAGTAGCTTTGATTGATTCAGTAGCAAATAGGAAAGGAAACTAATTGCCCACTGACTCACAGGAAACTGGTATTTTACTGTAATTATACAATTGCAGCTCATCGAAATGCTTTGATTTCTTACTTTAACTCAATGTCTGACAGCAATGGCGTTGCTGAAACATTCATTATTTTCCTCTCCTAATTATTTAACAATAACAAGAGCACCATTAAAACATTTAAAGTAAATAAAAAGAGCAGAAAACGTAAACAGAGTTTAAATATGTTTATATATTAACAAAGACAAACAGTAACTGCCTTTGCCTGAGGGTTCAAGGACGAACTGCGGCGGCCTTGTTGAGCTCTCTGTGTGCTGGCAGACTCCAAGCAAGACGAAGTGTTACACTAGACCTTTCTCTTAAAACATCTAGTGCTGTATAAATACGTGACTAAGCAGAAGTTTTAACATTACTATTCTCTGAAGAAGCTGCTCTTTGTACCTTTGCTCACTGTTTATGGCACAACAACACAATTACAGTTTTACCAGGCTTCATCGTGCACTGATGATCTTTTTAAACTATGGTTTTGTAGGAATTTAAAAAGCTTTTGTTTACATTGATTTATCGTTGGCCTCCTGCACATCAGACCCTTTTGTCTTGTGTTTTCTGTGTGTTCTCAGGACCAGCAACCTTTTGCCAATGCCCACAACGTTCTGTCCCGTTCACACTCTCGACCAAATGTGCTGAACAAAGTGGAGCATGCTCAGCAGCGCTGGAGGAGGCAGGTCCAGGAACAGAGGAAGTCTGTTTTCGACCGTCATGTTGTTCTCAGTTAAAGTGGGCAAGAACTAATGGTGAAGCAAAAAAAACAAAGATAAAAGAGAATCACGGTGACAGGAACTAGTGAAAAATATCAATCTTTCTTTGAAAATGCATGTTTTATAATAAATATTTTCTAAATTTGTTTTCAGCCCTACATTCCTACTATAATGTTTAATGTCTGATGTGAAAATCATCCTATAATCAGCGCGCTACATACATTTTGACATTTGAAAGTAGTTTCACTGAATCTCGTGGCAGAAATCGATGCGACTTCCTGGTGACGTCATAGTAAACGTAGGTGTACTGTTGATCCTCATCATCTTCAACTGCCTAAACAAAACAAACAAAAGTATAGTCTTTTTTTTGGTCTAACACCACTTCCCTAGGCACAGGAATTACTGGGGGTGGTTTTTCCTGTAAATAGTTGGGCTGCTGATGAAGAACCACAGTTGGGACACGTGTGAGACTGTTCTTAACTATTCTACATGTGATACCTTTACCTTTGAAATAAATGTCTGTAATATTTGTATTTTCTGTCTTTGAAATTTGTTAAATGTCCTTTATTTTATTATTTATTTAATATAAGCTGAAATATATCAATAGCTGTGTGCTAAATAACATTTTTACCTTTCTCCCCACAGTATTGAATAATAAGATGCAGGCACAATTAAAAATACATGACACCACCTATTGTTTTTGTACTGGTTGATTCAAACAAGAGGGAAAAAGGAAACATTGAACCAGAGTTATAGGAATCAGGATTCAGTCATCATTTTATTCTGACATAACACTTCAAACTTTTGAACTGATGCATATTAGGGTAATACAGAGATTGATGTTGTTGTTCTTAAAGATTCCAAATATAAAGATCAAAATAAAATAGACTAATTACATGATCACCCTTACCTCAGAGTTTTTCTGATCATCTTCCCTCCACAGGGACACACTTTGATAGATTCAGCATCTGGTAAAAACCTTACAGTAAACATTGTAGAACCTTTGTTGTCATGCCATGCTGCTAATTTGTTACCTGGGAAATAAGCTGAACTCATTAAAAATCAGATGAACGCCGTATTAACACGTTATTACTGTCATTGTACACGCTGGATGCTGTCTTTTCATTTGACTAAGTCATTTCCACGCAGCCGCGTCATCGTTTCCTCTCCTCTTTTCCTTTTTTCCTCTCGCTGTGAGCAGTTATTCGGAGGAGACTCTTTTTCCGCAGAAAAAAAAAATCCGTTTTCATGCTGCACTGACAGAAAGCGACACAGGATTTGCTCCACAATGGATCAGTGACTGAAAACAGCAGCCACGCAGAAAGACAGGTACGACTTTCACTTCAGCTCATGAATGTATTATATGTATATATACACGTAGAAACGACATTTAAAAAACTTTTTAGGTACGCTGCAGTATTGGCAGCATCTTTTGTTAGGTGTGCTCATGAGAAAAGGAGCATATCTGTGCATTGGGTCATGTGTCTTTGACTTGACTCGTGTGTCTGAGGTTGAAGTTATTCACTCATGCAGACTTTGGTCGATGTTTGTCTAATTCACTGATGATTAGGGAGAAAAGTTTTCTTTCCTGCTCCAGGGATGCATTTCTGTCGATGAACCTACAGGGGGCGCCTCAGTCTTTTACTTTGCTTGATCCTGAATCATCAACGTCTTCTGCAGATGTTCATTCTCTCACCTGTGTTGACTTTTTCCCCTCGTGTCCCAACAAGTTGAAGTTTGATTATTCTTCTTATTATGATAGCTTTCAGAGACACTTTCCCAGCACTAACCCACACACGGTGTGGGGAACGTTACAGCATTACTCCACAATGTCCTTCAAGGTTTCTGAGTCTGTCGTCGGACTGATGTCGTGGCTGCTGTGTGGTGAAAAAACTAAAATGCCATGAGATAAAGGAATGTCCTTGGGCTGAACTGTGCTCCTGCTGCTCCAGGAGAACGACGTGTTGTGAAACTAAAACACTTTTTAACACAAAGTAGCACAAGAGTGAACAGTAAAACTTTTCACACAGATTCATCAAACGTTGGTCTGATTAGTTAAAATAGCTGCAGTCAGTAGGAGTGCATTCTGTCGCAAGACTAAAAGACTAAAAGAACATGGGGAGCAACATAGGACGAAACATCCTGGTTGTTTCATACACATAAGACATTAAATGGATGAGTTTGATAACAGTCTTAAAAATGAAATATAAAAATAAACAGTCAGGCAGGTTATGAATGTGCCTCAGGCTGAAGACTCACGGAAGAAATATGAATAATCTACCAATCCCCCTGAACATCCACAACAAGATGAGCTGCAGTAAAAATTAGTCGTAATACTGTGTTGTCTGATCTCAGACCCAGTGTTGACTATACATGTCAGCCCGACAGTTTAAGAGCTGCCTCGGGTCTGTTTCGGAAACCTGATCGCACCAAATATGTTTTCTCATTTAAATTGGAGCAGATAATTGTGCAGTGACTTGGACTTCTTGCTTTTCACGTTTTAAATTAGTTCAACGTCTCTGCACTTCCTGAGATCTGAGGTGAATTTTTGGTGTGTAGGTGGCAAAAGCCCCACAGAGCTGTGAAATGACCCTCTTCTGTGTTTGAGGCTTTGGGACTCACAGTGGATCCTGAACAAACATGTACAAAGTTTAGGGATTTCATTTGAGAAATAAACACTAGTTCTATTGTAGCTGCGGCTTTAGAAGGTGAGAAGTGGAACAAAGGAACCGACATAAAAATGATTTACAGCTAATTTGGCAGAACGTTTTTGGAGCCTGGCATCAGTCGGTAACAGTAACGAAGTACATTTAAGTTAATATACTTAAGTATTCTCACTCTGTAGCTACTACCCTACAATTCAAATATTACTTATTTAAATCACCTTATCAAATAAATTATGGATGTTATTATGTGTTATTACATCCCAGTGCATCAACATTTCTAATTTGAAATGATAATGAAATTAATCCATTCTGAACAGTGACTTTTAGTTTTAGTTCGTTTAAATTTTCACTTAAGTAAAAGTCTGACCCCCACATTGTGCTAATTTTACCTAAGTAAATAGTACTTCTTCTACTGCCGCCTCACTTTATGGAGAGTCCTGTCATGTGTCTAAGAATTCCACGTATGTGTGTGAATATATTTAAAGCAGATGCACAATATAATTTGATTTTAACTTTGTTTGATGCTCTGTTGTTATGCAAAGAGAGGATGTGGCTTCTAATAAGAAATCCAGATGGTACTGTGATGAACAGAACAATGAATTCCAGGAGTTTAAGCTTTGGCTAAGTTCTGGTAAAACATCCCACAAAAAGAAGCCAGTGTCTTTTGTGTGAGGAGATGAGACATCTCCGGAGACTGAAAGGAGCAGGTTTTATGGATGGGCAGTTAAGTTGTTACTTGTATGAGTGTACGGTAGACAGATAGCCATAAATGAAAAAAATTTTGATCATGTTTTTTTTTATCTTTGAACTCTTTTGCTCTTTCACTGTTAAAGATTTAGTTACTAGACCATTCTGTGATTATTTTGACCTTGGAATAAACTGCAGATAAAGCGAAGTTGAGGTTTTCTTAGTTGCTTAATTATGGTGTAAATAAGATATGAGGTATTTTTTAATTAGCTGTTACTTTCAGCTCTGTTTTTGCTGTATTCATTCACAGCTGAATAGACTTTAGTATGTACTGACCGCTTGACCACTAAGAAGCACATTAGAAGTTTGAAATTATTATAATTAGAATTGAAATTAAATCAATTATCCTTAATTTTTTTGGGTTGGTTGGTGCCTAAATGAGCATGCATGTCCTCCACGGAGATGCTCTTTGTTACTCCGTTTCCTCTAGAACCACAGCACAGAGTAAAGAGATTTAATTACGTGGGAGTTAACTCAAACCTAGGAGGGATGTCACATTTTGGCTAAATATTTTAATTTCTGTGGTCACCACCAGTTCAGAGCTGTGGTTCAGCATCAAAGAAATAACAAAATACCCAAACACTTCAGAGTTTACTAAATGACTGTACTCACAGAGTAACTTAACCCCAGACTGAAGAGCAGTGTAAGCGCAGTCAGGGGGTGGCGGCGTGGGGTGGGGGCGTGGTTGGGTGTCTCCTTCCAGTTTTATATACTTGTTGCACCTGTAACTACCCACAGGTGACATCATGGGGCCTGGAGTACACCTGTGTTTCACTTCAAGTCTTTGTTAGTTACTGTTTGAGTCATGTTGTTGTGTATTTGGACGTTTGACTATGTTTTTCCCATTTTCCCAAGGGGATCAATAAAGTATTCATTATTATTATTATTATTTTTTGTACTTGAATATTACAGTGTTGTGTAATTTTATTACATGTCAGAGTATCATATGTAGTTTTACTCATCTTCATGTACCAGTGCAAGTAAAACAATTGTTTACTCAAGATGAAGTACCAAAGTACGTGCTCTAACAGTACTGACATGGTGTTAGCCCTGTAGTTCTAATTAAAGTAAATTAAATAAAGTAGCTCAGAATTGTACAGTAATTGAGTAAATATACTTTACTTTATACTTTTACCGCCTCTGCATCCAACCAGCTATAACCCATTACATTTGATACTTTAGGTTCATGAACTTACACAACTTAATACAGTTTTAAAAAACTTGTATTTTATTTATAGATTATTTTACTTTATTATCTTAATCTGACAAATTTGTTTTACTAAACTACTTCAGCAAAGTAACAGCTTTCATTAAGAAGTCCAATATTTATCCATTCGGTGTAGTAGAATATAATATAGGTTAGTATAGTGTGGTACAACATACTGGTAGCATATAATTAATACAGTACTACTAGTAGTGGTACAGTAGTAGTATTACTAGTAGTACTACAGAATGACTGTTTTAGGCTCCAGTATTTTTCTCTTTAGTGAAATATAAAGTAACAAGAAATGAAAATGCTCCACTAACGTACACATATTTCAGCATCTTGAATAAAGCACTTTAAACTTTACATTCCTGCGCTGCTGCTGCTGCTGCTGCTGCTGCTGCTGCTGCTGCTGCTGCTTGGTCACACATTCATCTGTGTCCGATGAAAGACATCTTTGTGTGGGTGAAATGTTTCCACTGACCAGCGGAGGGTTTCTGAACAATGTGTTGGCAACATGGATTCATCAGCGGCGCCTGCAGCTCCTGAATATTCATCCACACTCCTCAGGCAACCGTGACAATAAACAAGGGCAGAGAGGCTGAGCGTGGGGGGGGCAAATCCCCAGGAAAGTGGGGGGGCAAACAACTCGTCTCCATGGCGACAAGTCCTGCCTCCCTCTCTGCAGCAGGCTGTGCAGACGGGAGGCAGGAGGGGTTTTTTTTCTTCGTCTTTTTGTCGGTTTTGGTTGGAAAGACATGAGTCGGAGTTTATTGAAGAGGACAGGTATCCGGCAGACCCAGCCAAAGCTTTTCAAGGCGTAGACGAACGGGATTTGTTCAAAAAGGGATTATAATCTCAAAATGTCAGCAGCCATGGATGTGAGGAGGAACTCCGAGGTAAATGAACCGTTATTGACGAGCAGACAGCAGGACGCTCAAAGTTTTAGTCAGCGGTGCAAAAACACCGAAAACAAGTGCGCGAAACCAAATCTGAAACCGGCGTAAAGGTGCGTTTACACGTAGACCTAATCCACATGTGACCATATTTGGTCATCGATCCGTTGAAGCGATGTTCAGGCAGGAACACCGAGTGTGTGCTTTGTTTTCAGCTGACCCTTTGAATGAGGAGAAACGTCCCAGCGGATGCAGCCAGTCACTCTGTGGACTGTAATTAGACCAAGTTACTGTCGCAGAAACCTTCAGAAGTCCAACCAGCAGAAAAGTAGAAACAGCCCAGAGGAGACAACTCTGGACTCAGCTGTTTACGTTTCCTGCTGTTGTTTGGATTTTGAGGGGAGATTTTTTTTGTCTGGGAGATAAAACTCACACTAAACAAAACGTGTGAACTTTTAATGTGCGCTGACTTTATGTTTAAATACAGGCTGACATGAAAGTACATACTGTGTGGAATGAAATGATGCTCAGCAAGTAAAAGTCTTGAATAAAAAATACAACTTAAAATAAAAAAGAGAAAACCTGGACTATTCAATGAACAACAACCACCATTATTATACTATAAAATACATTAGTGATCATTTCATTAGCACCATTTTTCTTAACAAATACAGTTAAAGTATTGTCAGTACTACAATCGTTTCAGCTGTACTTGATGTATATTGTTAAATGTAACCAGTAACAAATATTCACACCTTATAAAATCCTTGCGTATGTATGTTTTATATACAAAAGTAATTTTAGTAATGCCATAGCTTGCAATGCAGTAAAAGTATAATATGGCAACGTGTCTGTTAGTTAGTTAATTAGTTAGTTGGTAAATTTATGAACTAAGCAACACGTGGCTGTTTTTTTTGCCCACTGACCTTCAGCACATAAAAATCTATATAACTATATATTAACTATATATACTATATTATTGTCGTTTCATACGTGACTTTAGATACTGATCTAGATCAATTTAATATTTTTTATATTAAATGCATCCAGTTATTAGCCATCTGCAGTGCTTTGTAGTTTAAGTTTTTTCTTAATCGATTACTCCTGAAATCTTCATGGTTTTATCTTATTCAGTTCAACGTGAACCCTGTGGCTGTGACTGGTTTTCTTTATCTGTGTTTCTTTTCCTAAAATGTTCTATTGTGCAGCTCTAACAATGACCTTCCCCTCTCACTGGAGGGGACTGTCAACACCAAGCTATTGAGGAAGTTCTTCTCCGTTCTCCCTCCTGATGCTCTCTGTCCATCCACATAGTTTAATGAAGGTTGCTGAGCTGGTACGCTGGTACCAGCTCTGAGTCTTTGCAAGTGTTGGTCTGATATTGTTGCATAATGCGGTTCTGAAGGTTGCTGAGCCACAGGCCTTTAAGATTAGGGTGTGTATTTCTGTAACGTTGAGTTTGGCAGATTTTTATGCAGTGTTGTTCACCTCACAAGACCTTGTTCCTTAACTTCACCCCCGAGCCCTGCTTAAGTTGTCAACAACTGAGACAGTGTTTTCTTTGATCTGAAGAAAATGTGCTTCCACGTTGTGTTGCCCCTCGTGAAGGCTTTTCAGCTGAGGTAAATAATTGTGTGCGTGAACTTTGAAATAACAAGAAATCAAGCTGCTGTTCAGTTTTTTTCAGCCGTACTGCTGAATGTTTGAGCGTGGATTCAAATCATATACCTGATTTCTGCCTCAGAACAAGACTTTCACTGATGACACTGGTCACTGTTGGAATGAGCAGAGCAGCGCTGTACTTTCGGATTGTCTGAAACAGAGAACACCTGCTGTTGTTTTGATGTTTTTGACGTCTTCTGAACGACATATTTGACTCCTTCGTTTACCGCTGTGAGCATGACAAGCTGTCTGTAAACCTGTGTGACACATCGGCCACCTGTTATCCTAGTCTGACAGCTTCTTCATAAACACACAGAAAGGACAGATGACAGCTCTTTACTGGCGTTTCATCATTGTCATTTACTGTGGAGTAATAATAAGCAAAAACTGCAATATAATCCAACCGTTGTATAAAGCAATATAAACCTATTATGATCTCCCTCTTCTCTGTGTTTAGTGAGTTGTAATGATTTAATGGGAGATGCGTGAAGGGTTTTACATACCGCGCCACCGTAACATGACATGACATGGCACTGTGTCAACATAAACTTCCCATGAGATGCTCTGGCTGCAACAATGCATGCTCAGGTACAAGTTTTGATGTCTGTGCTCGCTGACACTGTCAGATAGGTTAGTGAACCTTTAAGCCTTTAACCACTTGTCAGAACCTGTTGATATTCAGAGGAAATGGTGCATATCTCTTCCCTAAGTTTGTGATTTAGTCTAAGTGCTACAGTATTAATCCGTTAGAAGAAACAGAAGGAAGAAAAAAAGGAAATCACATATATATATATATATATATATATATATATATACACACAGTATTAATCAGCACACTTACAGGATTTGCATACACAGATTCCTCATAACTGCAGCTCTTACAGTATGAGATCACTTCCAGTTGTTCTAATCAACCGATGACTCGCGGTGTGTCAAGTGTAGAAAAGCCGACAGAAGCCAGAGGACAGGTCAAAATGAGTTTTCAGTGAGACTGTTAGTGTGTCACAAACTGCCTCCTCAGTTACCTTTAACTGGTTATAGGAACAATACTTCATAAGTTAAGGAAATATTATGTGTGTGATCTATAGAAACCAGTAGTTGGCAGAACTGTGTCTGAAGATTTTGTGACATTGGGGGAAGAAGAAGAAATAGAAACAGATTTTCGAGTAAGTGATGATAGGTCTTTGTCCGACTTCTTTATCTTCTTGCACTGTCAATATTTACACAAAATCTGTTTATGGTTTTTGCTTTTCACAGACATCACACTTGTGACCTACATGTTTAGATATAAATATGCATTTTAAATGACAGTCTTAGCTTTAGATTGTTGTACCCATAATAAAGAAAATGAGCGACAACACGGGTGACGTACACATTTTTGTGTTGTTGACTCAATTAGAGGCAAACATCATATCTAGTTTATGTCCTTGGGAAATACTTGTGTCAGAGGTCAGCTCTGTGACACATATTCTAGCCCTCCTACTGCAGCTCAGATGGATATAAGCCTGTTTTCCACATGCCTGCCTCTGCAGCTGTGCACGCTCATATCTAGGTTACACAGAAAGGTTTTTCCTCAATTCCACAAAGGGAAAGATGTCACAATCACTCTGAAAAGAGCTGAAACTGCTAAAAAAGGAGATTATAAAATTGGTTCCACCTGGTCCATTGAGCTATAGCGACATATACTGCTTTGGCTTTGAACAACTGCCAGTACTGTCAGCTGTTTGAGAGACAGATACAGACACTGTCAAAACGTTAAACTGCCCCACAGACAGTCAACATATGTACGCGCAGTATATCCACGGTATGCTACAGTTATTTGGTTTGACGTGGGAATTTTTCCGGCAGCTTCTCGGATGCAAAGCATATGTGTGTGCTGTAAATTCTCTAACGTGAGCGTATTATCTCGGGTATCCAGAGCTGGATTCCCTGCCAGCAGCATATTTATAAAACTCAACTCCCACACTGCTCGATTAACATGACCTGACTCAACAAGCTCAAATCTCTTTTTGTCCACTGGGGACAAAACTGGTCTTTCTGCAGATACTGAAACAATGGTGTGGATCAGTGTGTGGGCTCATGCGCTCATGTCTGCTCGTGAGTTTTTGTGAAGTGTGGAAAAAGTTGAGAACTTGCAGAGATTTCTTTCGCTCCTCCTTTCCCCAGTGCTTCTTGGCTCTGCGAACGCTCTGCAGTGGTTTTTAAAAACCTTGAAGTCAGGTTGCTGATCAGCAGAAACTGGAAGACTACTAGAAACAGAGTAATGGATTATTATCCTCTGTCTACAAAAGATACTGCTGCATGTTTCAGGATAAACAACAGACTGTACTGTAGACCAACCACAAGTTAGTGACCCTTTGTCCACCATGACATCATGAAGCCATTCCATAAAAGCCTGTTCAGTCTATGCGCCTTTATAGTCCGAACATCAAATGCCAGGTGCTGAGGGAGTGCATATTTGTGTGTAGTCTTTTCTGAATGAGAAAAGGGGTTCTTGGCACTGGGTCGGGTTGTTTCTGCCCCTCTCCTGTTCTTTCTTTCACCCTCTAAAAATATTCTTTAATATTCTAGACACAGCTGTGGTCTGACGGATAGGGCAAATATTAGTACATTCCTGTGTATCAGATGAGCTGTTAAATGTGACAGGGCCAAGGACGACGTGTGGGCTCTCCTTTAAAACCTACCTAATTCAGCTGCTCTTGCTCTCGCGCAGAAGTAGCATTTGTCTTTCTATAGTTGTGAGGGCACTTATTGACAGAATTTATTCTCTCACCCTACCACCAAACTTGATTCTAACCTTAAATTTTAACCCTTAAACAGTTTTTTGCAGCTAAAATGGTCCAACAGACCAAGAAATGCACACACACACACACACACACAGCTGATAAAACACTCACTTTTTAACCACATCTCCCTGTCAAGGACATGTAGAGCACAAAGGGCTCTTGTACACCAGCCCAAATAGTCCAGTGGAGACACTGTGTAGTACTGTTTCATGAATATGTTCCTGTAGCTGAGGAAAATATGCGTCATTAATATGCCTCTCTTGTAATCAATTAATACTTCTGAAGATGAACATCCCCAAAACAGGAAAACTCTGAGCAAGGCCATGAAAAGAAGACTGTTACAGCTACGACTTCAATGTAGAGATTCAGTAGCTCTTTGTAAAAGTAGAAAGTTAATATTTATGAATAAACAATAGTTGCTTAATGACACTAGTTGACTTTTCGAGAAGAAATAATGAAGAATAATGAAGAATAATGACATGTCTGTGACTTGATGCAGCAGCATGCATCAAGCTGCTACCAGTGTGTGTGTGTGTGTGTGTGTGTGTGAGTGCTTATGTAGACAACAGTGTCATGCTGTCAGTGTGTGTTAACCCTTTATATTAATCAGTTTGATCAGTACCTTTGTTTTAATCCACGACATCAAGAATGAGGTTAAACATTTTCTGGTTTGAAGTTGTGCAGCCCTCAGTTGTTACTGTTTTCACCAGTGTTGTTTCCAGCTTTGGCTCTAAAATCACATTGTACTGCTAACATTTCTTGTGTGATCGGTAACACCACCAAGTGAATGCTAATGCTTCACCACGCTGCACCAGGATAGTTTAGTGAAAATCATCCAGACGACTGGAACAGCACACACTTCAGCCAAAGTGAGCTTTCATTTAAATTTTCTGTCTTTGCCTAAAACACCAAACATTTCAGTAGCTATTGAAGAAATGGTTCCCAGCTGCATGGAGCCAGTGACATCTCACTGTTTACCGGTCTCACATCTCAGGGGAAAATTTGTCTTGAATCTGGTTGAATGCACTTTAAAGGTACTCTGGAGCTTTCTTAGAAGTGGCTGTTTACAGCCTGTGATTTTGTGTAGAGAGATGGTATCGCACCTCAGGAAGTCAGTTGGCTAACGCCTTGGTTTACACTGTGAAGTCCATCTTTGGCGTCCCCTGACCCATTTCTCTAATTGTAACTTTCTTGGTCCAAAAACGAAAATAATTTACATTTAAATTTAGTCGCTGAGTCATACTTATCCAAATCAACCTAAAGGTGACAGACACACACAGGAGCAACTTTCTCTCTGTTTGTTTGCTTTGTCACAAATTAAAATAACAGGGGCTTCTATTTTCCGATCAGAATATTGACACTTACTATATTTATTCAGCAGGTATTAATCAAAAAAGACACTTTCACACCCCCAACGGCACAGCTTTACAAAGTTCTCTGACTTCAGCGTAACCTGCTGAGAGGAGAGGAGAGGAGAGAAGAGTTCACACCATCATTCTGGGTTTGAAATGACAATAATGTCAGTCCACGGCTACAGGAAATAGCTGACAGCAGGAATGCTCCCTCTCTCTGCTCATCTGTCTCCATAGGACCCAGTACCACTACTGGTTGGCTGGCGTCTTCACACAACAATTTCCTGTAAACAAGTCATGCTGCCAAGCACCCTCCCATCCTCCACCTCTGATCTCTGGGGATCTCCATTTGACCTCCTTATGCGCTAGAACAATTGCTTTGAGCTTTCGTGAAGGGGTCAGTGCTGCAAGTGATTTTATGAAGAAGTGATTTTCAGGGTCAACAGCCTCCAGTAAGAAGGGGGGATCCGCTGAAACTAACTGCTGCTCCGTGGTTTTCAGCTCTCAAATGTCAGTAGTGTTCTCAAGTAAATCTTTATAGACTTTATTATCAACAAACTACTGCTACAAATTACTTTACATTACTACTGTTACCATGATTTTACCTCCAGGCCGTCAGACTGAATAAGAGTCATTTACAGTATACAACAATGTTTAATACAAATATGCTCTCAAACACATTTTAATGCAGAGAGGTTCTGTTAAAGCCTCCTGTGACCCCGACACAGTGAAGATGTGCACAGGTATGCATTTTATGAGTGAAGTTCATTCTTCGAACGAGCGTTTATTTCTGCTTCATGACTAAGTTTTGGAGCATATTATATAATCATATCATAATAATGATACCTGAATTGTTGGGCAGAAGTGTTTCAGAGCAGGGAGAAGGAGGGATTGAATTTAAGTTCATACATCAAAAACACTTTGTTGCCTCCAAAAAACATACATAAGCCTCTCTGCTTTCTCTGATTTCTAAGATATTTATTGTTGTGGTCACAGAATTGTAGCTTTGTATCCACATTTCCTGGTCATTGTGAAACAGGAGGTGGAGTCAAGCTGATTCTGTGGCAGGAGTTTAGGAAGAGGAATGGCTGTGGGTGAAAGTTGTCTACATGCTGCATTAGTCGTCCCTTCTGGTTTGTTTAACCTGGAGATGTGGTGAAGTGGACCACACTGGAGAATTTTCATTAGTTTGCCTCATGAATGCTGTGGTTTATCTTTGGTAGACTTTAGGTTGATAGTGTTAGAACCGGAAAGTTCAATACATCGTAGGAACCGATAAAGCCAGGGGTAGGCAAGTTCAGTTCTAGAGAGTGCTGCTTGTTTCCCAACCCTCCCTGCACTTACAGCTCTTAATTAAGAGCAGGAACTGTTGATTACCTGGATCAGGTGTGTTCAGCCAATGTGAAACTATAAGTGCAGGGGTGGTTGGAAAACAAGCAGGGCTTAAATTTCCTACCCCTGGAATAAACCAAAGTGGGAAGCAGAGTTGTGCAGCCATGTTGGTCCTTCATGTTCATCATCTGTTTTTTCTGTGCCAGTTAAAACCAAGAAAAAAAGGGGATTTTCCTTATTAGAGCAGTTTCAGTAACGTTTTGAACGTTTCATGTGCTTGTTTTTTCCGCAGGTGAGCGGGCAGTTCGCAAACGAACATGACTGCCAACAAGAGTTTGAAGGCTGTCTCTCGTGCAGGAGGGGGTAAAGCTCCGCGGGACGTCCCTGACAGGTCAGTGACATCTGGGTACATTTCCATCTGACAGCAATCTGTTGATTTATTTTTTAGCCACATCTTCCAATGTGTTGCATTTTTTTTCTCATGGGAAAGTACGACTCAAAATTGTCAATCAGGATAAGACTTCCAAAGCTTTTGCAAGTACAATCCTGTATCCTGGACAAGGGCCTCATCCAGCTCTGAACTGTGAGTAGTGAGCTGAAGCTTGTGTTAGCATGTTGAGAGCTGACAGTGTCCTGCTGGGAGACAAAAAAAGAAACTTTGGGCATGACATGTGATATCTTAACTATTCATCCCTTCAATCTATCATCCTGTCCATTCTTATCAACTCAAAGTTTCAGCAGTTTGGTTGGAAAATGTTTTGTTTCATCGCACAAATGCCCCGTACAGCACAGGCGCGAGTGTAAAATGTGTCGAGGCTGTCAACAGTCACGGTGGTTTGTGACAGCCTGCTGAAGCTCTAGCGTGTTTGTTTGCGGGTTAGTAAATGTCAGTGTCACTGTTAGACTCAGTGTTGCTCATTCACAGAAATAGTTATTACAACACAGGGTATAAAGCAGCATGTGGCAGCAGGTTTATGGAAATGCTTGTGGTGGGGCATTAGACCACTTGAAGTGGTGACGCAAACTAATATTGTGATGTAGAATCAATTTGCTGGTGTGTGAGTGTGCATGTTTACCACATGTCAGATGCACACAGTTCCTAAGGCAAACCTGGAAACCTACAAATCTCTCTCATTCTACTGGCTGCATGACAGCTGTGCCTTTTGACCTACACAGCGTGTTCCCTCAAACTATGAAAATCCAACCTGGAATCTGATTCTTAGACAAATTACACCTGCGTTAAACTGTGTAGCCTCAAGAAGGACAAATGGCAATATGCAGCAACATGGTAAAAAAAACATTAGCTGGAACTTAACTTATTCGCTGATATCCTACTTTGAATACTCTTGATTTCAATTTGTGCTGCACCAGTTTTACAGATGTTTACAAATGAACAAGTGAGAGAACATAGCTGGTAGATGATTAAGTTAACATATGTAAAACTAGTGTATAATCGTAGAAGCACCGGCCCCGTGAGCAGCCTGCTTTCTCAGTCCTGGATAGGAACAGGAAGTGGATTGTGGTTAGCGTGTCCCGGAAGCCTGAGTGAAAGCCAGAGGTCAATTTCTTATGACTGGCATTCAGCTCTTTGTAGTACACTATATGTGTGGTCAGCCCACATGAAGCTGACCCAACTGAGCTTATTTTTACAAGAATGATCCAGAACCGCCTAAATGTTCACAAACCCTAAATAGACAGCAGTTGATATACATATATATATATACATATATTTATATTCTGTGTATAATTGAGAGGGCCTCATATTGCTATCTATATTTTATTTTACAGTGAAAGGAGCAACTGTAGCTATATAAGATTATTACACACACACTTATTTTTTTTCTGTTGATTATTTATGCAGCTTCCTAAAAAATCACAACTAAATAAAATAGAACAAAACAAACACATGTGCATTTCACACACTATTATCACCTTAATGAAGGAGGATTTGTTGTAAGACTTAGTTGAAGCTTGGTTTACCCAATAAACTGCCAACTGAGCATGTGCTGCAAATAAAGTGAAAACATGGATGCATCTCTTAGAAACGTCCACAAATCATAACATTTATTCATTTGTTATCTTTACTTACACCTTTTCTCACCGCGTTGTGGCTTGTTTCATTCAGATCTGAAGAATCATAGCCAAGACACATATCGTCTTCTAAAACAAAACAAATACATCACAATACACACAAACACATGCACAAAGAAAGAAGACTCTTCCCTGAAAAATAGATGAACTCAATAACCTGCAGTGTAACTGGCATTAGATCTGCATCACTACTTTAAGTGTTGGGTCTGGTTGCTGCTACAACATTCCTCAATGAAATTTAGCTTCCTGTCTTATAGCCATGGTCCTTTGGAGAGGTTTTTGGTTTTTAGGGAACCAGTCAGATTTTAATAAGCCTGACAAATTCTAGTGTCTCCCCACTAACCACTGCAGCGTGCCGCGTGCTGGACTGCTGATTAATATCAGCGAGCGCTCCTAACATTTTTTCTTTCCCGACCACTGTACTTAAAAAACATTCTGAGGTTTATGTGCTTTACTTGAGTCTTTTACTACATTTCACATCTGACAGCTACAGTTACTTTTCAAAACAAGATGCTACATAAAAACAATATAATATAGAAATACTCCAAATATAAAGCTTTCTGAGGTGCTTAGCTAGTTAGCGCATCCATGATAGTATATAAAAAACTTAAATATTCAATATTACACAAAAAAATAATATTAGACAAATTGATACTTTTTTTTTCATTTCTTGTTAATTTTCTCAGATTCATCTTGTGGCACTGGTTAAATTCACCTCAGCCAACATCTACAGTGATATTCCCGGAGCAGCAGATAAAAATGAGCTTTTTGGCTAACTGGTAATATTTATTAATGTGTGGTCTACCTGTCAAATAAAGTATAATAATGTGGTTAAAATGCACCAATATTAACAATATAATATAATAATATTTGATGATTTGTTAGTCACATAGGGATAACCTACACATTCTTTAAAACATTTGTACTTTTAATGTGGGACAAATAAAGTATTTAACATTTTTGAAAAAATATTGTATATAAGGTTTTAAGCACCTCTTGCACTAGTGAAAATAAAAGTTAAGGTTTGATTTGAAACACAAGAGTCACCATAAATCTACAGTGTTGTGAAAAAGATGTGTGTGTGTGTGTGTGTGTGTGTGTGTGTGTGTGTGTGTGTGTATCTCACACTAAACTGTTTCAGATCTTAAAACAAAAAATTAACGTACAGTTACAGAGTCTTAAATAACAATTTTGTTTTTTAAAGCAACAATTTCCAATGTCTAAATCACTGGGGTGAAAAGATAATCGCTCCCTGAACTTAGCAGGCTTTGATTTTAGGCTTCTCCAAAACATTATTTTATTCATTTTGCGTCATTCAGAGCTCGACTTACTCTTGTGATTGGCGTTGTTTTCTTTCTGCGTAATCACATTGTGCTTTTGCTTCAACTCAAACCCATCTGACCTTCAAGACTCTCTGGTAGAGAACAGAATTTACGTTTCCCTCAGATGTAAAGTGCTCCATGGCCCCCAGAGGCAGCAAGGCATAACACTGCCACCCCTATAATGTTGTATGTATGATGAACTTTATTTTAGTTACCGTGGCCTGCACTACAACAATGATTAACCACAGTGTTTGGTGTACTGTGTGCTTAAGAATCTATTCACCGGACTTGGACCAGCCGTGAGTTGCCATCTTTAATTCTAATATTTCTTCAAGGGACGTAAAATAGGATGCATCCATCTTGCTTGCAGCTTGCAGGTTCCTGGCTCTTGTAAAAATCTCCCCACCCTGGAGCAGGAGGAATGAAACCAGGGAAGGGCAGATAGGTGTGAAGCAAGATCTGTCCCAACCTGCATTGTTGGATCACAGTCTGCAGGCCTCAGCTTCCTCCTCCCATAACGCTTGTTATTCTAGCCATAGCTGTGACATCAGATCTCTCAGTGCTCCACTTTCGCAAGAGTTAGTCAGCTTCCAAGTCATGACAAGGTTCCTGAGTAGTTTGGTGTCAGGCAACTACAGGGAAAGTTTTGTCCGTCTCTGGAAAGTCTATTCCAGGTGTGCGCCGTGGGAAAGTGGGAAAGTGTGTGTGTTTGAACTCGGGGACAGTGAGCTAAGGACTGCTGCAGCACCTTCAGTACTATCAGTTAGCTTCAGGATTCAGACAATACTTTGAAGAACAGAGAGAAGCAGTGAGACTTTTACAGGTAAGACTGCTGTAATGAATCTTTCTCGGCATAGGTTTAGCTCTTTGTGTGAGGTCCATGGTGCTTCTCCTGAAGTTATTATGATTAGTTGGAAAAATCCACAGTGGCATTTTAATGTAGTCTTTATTTCCTTTGGCCTTTATTCTAATCTCACGCTGCCAAAAACAGAATACTTTCCTGTGGTTATTCTATGGCTCAGGTTTTTATTCGGCCTTTGATCAGGGAAATGAATTCATAACTTAAGCTGATTCCTCACAGTTTTCTCCCATCTGTTCTACATTGAGTTTCTTTTACTTTTCTTGCTGCATGGTTGAGTGGATTATTTCTTGTTTCTTAACAACTGTTTGTTTGTTCACTCCTATCTTTGTCTTGTTTCAGGTGCCAGTCTACATCACCGTGTCCTGTTTTCTCAGCCAGCCAAGGGCAAAGCCAGCAGCCTCTTCTCAGTGACAGCGAGAACTCTGGGAAGCAGAGTAGGTACGTCCGGACTGACGGCAGGTATCTGGTACGTGCTGGCTGGAACAGCAAGACCGCTAGCCTGTGCAGTGGTGCATCGCTCACAGGTGACTCTGAGCCCCAAGGTCGTCTCACCAAGTCAAAGAGCATCTGCTGCCTGGACAACAGGCTCTCCATATATAAACCCCCAGCTCAAACCAGATCCTGTCAGGAAAGTCAGACTGTCCAGGAGCAGAAGGACATACAAGGGGATCTCTCTGCAGGAGATGGACTTAATGGTAGGCCCTTGAGCTGGAGCACACTCTCACTAGGACCTTCATCCAACCAAAACCACAGACGCACCCTCTCTCTCAACCGGTCAGTAGCAGGTGTCCCCCCCACCACAATACGGAAAAAGATCTCAGAATGGGAGTGCAGAAGAGTGTCTCTGCCTAGGATGAGCTTGTGCCTGGATAAAAGAGGAGGGGAGCGTGTTGGGGGCAGTGAGGGCTGCCCGAGCCTGCTGTCTTCTCCCTGTAGTGAGAAGACCTTTGACTTCAAGGGGGTTCGCAGGATGAGCACTGCATTCTCCGAGTGCTCCTACACAGAGACAGAGGAAGAGGAAGGAGTTTCAGACAAAGATGGCCTAGGCCGCTTCCAGAAAAGGATAGGCAAGACAGAGTCCTCCGGAACATTTGTACGTTCCCTGTCTGCTCGGAAGGAAACGTCAGCAGTTCTCAACAGGATACAAAAGATAGAGCAAGCGCTGAAGGAGAATCCGAGCCCACCCCCTCCACGTTATCTGAGTAACTGCTACGCTCCAGACAAGGCAAGACAAAAAACGTTTGTAATAGGTGACGACTTCGACAGTACATGCACCAGTAAGCGCAGCAGCATTTGCTCAGTGGCCACAGAACCAGATTCTGTCGTAGTGTCTGATAAGCTCTCAAAACTCAGACAGAGGTTTAGTGTGAGCTCAGCCAGGTCGGAGAGCCCAGAACCACCCAGCCATCACGCTGCTATTGGCACACCAGTCAACCCCTTACCTAAACCCAAACGCACTTTTGAGTATGATGCCAAACGGCACCAGAAAGGTGCGTCGCCAGCCAATGGACTACCTCCAAACAGAGGCTCTGAGTCTCCTCCACATCTGCCGTCCACCCCTGCTCCAGGCGTACCACGACCGGCAAAGACGGCGGTGGGGAGCACCCCCATGAGAATCCAGGATAGGTAAGAATATCAACGTGCGCACGTCTGTCCTTTAAAGATGAGGAAAATACACAGAACATTTCCAGTGTTTAAAAGTACTGTGCGATGTGAGCTGTAACTAAACATTGTTACCTGCAAGTGTTGTTTCTCTTAAATGCCGTTACAGTCAAACAGTACTTTCATGAGATGCTACTGCAGAGTTATTTCCTCGTAAAGCTCAGTCTGTTTTAGCTCTGATTCTTATTAAACTGGTTTAAAGTAAATACGCACTTTTTATAAATGTCTTTGTAAAAGTTTTTAGTACATAATATATGTACAGTACAACTTTTTTTAGTGCTACAACAATAACTGGCCTTATGTTACTTTACATTAAAAATGATTTCCATTCATTTAGTGATACAGATTTTTATATTAGGGATAAAGAGAGAAAGATGGGTGCTATGACTTTGTCCAGATGCTGTTCATAAAGTTCTGAGCACACGTGTTGTTGTGTGTTGGTATAATTTACTGATTAGTGTGTCCGGTTGTGGTGTGGGAACAAACCTGGATTAAAGGATTAAATCTGGGTGGGACAAGTGTTAAAAAGCAGAGCTTGTCCCCTCCCTCATTCACACCACTGTGGTGCCCTTGAGCAAATCACTTAACCTCCACCTCTCCACTGCAGCGGCTCAGTGGCCGCAGGTCAGACTGCGGTTGTTCTGGGCAGCTTCCAGGTGTGATTGTCATCAGAACATTCTTTGTAAAACAGAAATATGACTGACTGAACTGACTGTGAAAAAAACAGAAGTAAAAATTGTCCCACACTTGTTGTTAGTTACAATTTCAAACAGAGATCAGTGTTGAATCATCTGTTCTATTTCCCAAAAGACCATACAAAAACAATCACACGTTTTATTCAGTCAAAGAGCAGGAAGTTCATGTCATCCTAGGTTTCATCATTTTAGTGCATGGATAGTTTGGCTGTTCTCCAGTCTTGGCAGTGTTACAAATATGTAATAGATTAGATTAGAAACATAAGTGGCGATTAAAGATCAAATTCTCCAGATCCTACTGAATCCAACACTGAATGACTTTAGTCTTAACTTGCATTTAAACTAGCAGAATCCTGGTTAGGATCAGATGACCTCAGGTTTTTGAGTGAGGGTTGGGCCTCTCCAGATTGTCCATATGTGAAATTCAGATTAAATACTTAAACATCCTTCCCTTGGAGCCTGTGTTTAACATTCCTGTGGCTGTGGCAATTTCAGACCAGGCTTAAAAAGCCACAAGCTGTCGATGGCACAGTTTAAACCAGGGGTCTCAAACTCAATTTACCTGGGGGCCGCTGGAGGCGGAGTCTGGGTGAGGCTGGGCCGCATCAGGATTT